>OU744361.1:6410387-6711185 GCA_916610255.1 Lasioglossum lativentre | reverse complement strand
GTTGAAGAGTAATTTGCAATAATCGGCAGAATACTGCTTGTCTCGAGTCGCGAATACGCAAATGCAAGGGTCTACGAGAAAAGAAACTGACGCCTCAATATTGCAATGAGAAGTTCAGACCCGGTCGATTATGTTTCCTAAGAGTCCTCCGCAGCGTCGTCCAGAGCCCAAATTTCATATTTTTACGTTGTTGAAGAGTAATTTGCAATAATCGGCAGAATACTGCTTGTCTCGAGTCGCGAATACGCAAATGCAAGGGTCTACGAGAAAAGAAACTGACGCCTCAATATTGCAATGAGAAGTTCAGAATTGGTTGATTATGTTTCCTAAGAGTCCTCCGCAGCGTCGTCCAGAGCCCAAATTTCATGTTTTTTCGTTGTTGAAGAGTAATTTGCAATAATCGGCAGAATACTGCTTGTCTCGAGTCGCGAATACGCAAATGCAAGGGTTTACGAGAAAAGAAACTGACGCCCCAATATTGCAATGAGAAGTTCAGAATTGGTTGATTATGTTTCCTAAGAGTCCTCCGCAGCGTCGTCCAGAGCCCAAATTTCATATTTTTACGTTGTTGAAGAGTAATTTGCAATAATCGGCAGAATACTGCTTGTCTCGAGTCGCGAATACGCAAATGCAAGGGTTTACGAGAAAAGAAACTGACGCCCCAATATTGCAATGAGAAGTTCAGAATTGGTTGATTATGTTTCCTAAGAGTCCTCCGTAGCGTCGTCCAGAGCCCAAATTTCATATTTTTACGTTGTTGAAGAGTAATTTGCAATAATCGGCAGAATACTGCTTGTCTCGAGTCGCGAATACGCAAATGCAAGGGTCTACGAGAAAAGAAACTGACGCCTCAATATTGCAATGAGAAGTTCAGAATTGGTTGATTATGTTTCCTAAGAGTCCTCCGCAGCGTCGTCCAGAGCCCAAATTTCATATTTTTACGTTGTTGAAGAGTAATTTGCAATAATCGGCAGAATACTGCTTGTCTCGAGTCGCGAATACGCAAATGCAAGGGTCTACGAGAAAAGAAACTGACGCCTCAATATTGCAATGAGAAGTTCAGAATTGGTTGATTATGTTTCCTAAGAGTCCTCCGCAGCGTCGTCCAGAGCCCAAATTTCATATTTTTACGTTGTTGAAGAGTAATTTGCAATAATCGGCAGAATACTGCTTGTCTCGAGTCGCGAATACGCAAATGCAAGGGTCTACGAGAAAAGAAACTGACGCCTCAATATTGCAATGAGAAGTTCAGAATTGGTTGATTATGTTTCCTAAGAGTCCTCCGCAGCGTCGTCCAGAGCCCAAATTTCATATTTTTACGTTGTTGAAGAGTAATTTGCAATAATCGGCAGAATACTGCTTGTCTCGAGTCGCGAATACGCAAATGCAAGGGTCTACGAGAAAAGAAACTGACGCCTCAATATTGCAATGAGAAGTTCAGACCCGGTCGATTATGTTTCCTAAGAGTCCTCCGCAGCGTCGTCCAGAGCCCAAATTTCATGTTTTTACGTTGTTGAAGAGTAATTTGCAATAATCGGCAGAATACTGCTTGTCTCGAGTCGCGAATACGCAAATGCAAGGGTCTACGAGAAAAGAAACTGACGCCTCAATATTGCAATGAGAAGTTCAGAATTGGTTGATTATGTTTCCTAAGAGTCCTCCGCAGCGTCGTCCAGAGCCCAAATTTCATGTTTTTACGTTGTTGAAGAGTAATTTGCAATAATCGGCAGAATACTGCTTGTCTCGAGTCGCGAATACACAAATGCAAGGGTCTACGAGAAAAGAAACTGACGCCTCAATATTGCAATGAGAAGTTCAGACCCGGTCGATTATGTTTCCTAAGAGTCCTCCGCAGCGTCGTCCAGAGCCCAAATTTCATGTTTTTACGTTGTTGAAGAGTAATTTGCAATAATCGGCAGAATACTGCTTGTCTCGAGTCGCGAATACGCAAATGCAAGGGTTTACGAGAAAAGAAACTGACGCCTCAATATTGCAATGAGAAGTTCAGAAGTGGTTGATTATGTTTCCTAAGAGTCCTCCGCAGCGTCGTCCAGAGCCCAAATTTCATATTTTTACGTTGTTGAAGAGTAATTTGCAATAATCGGCAGAATACTGCTTGTCTCGAGTCGCGAATACGCAAATGCAAGGGTTTACGAGAAAAGAAACTGACGCCCCAATATTGCAATGAGAAGTTCAGAATTGGTTGATTATGTTTCCTAAGAGTCCTCCGTAGCGTCGTCCAGAGCCCAAATTTCATATTTTTACGTTGTTGAAGAGTAATTTGCAATAATCGGCAGAATACTGCTTGTCTCGAGTCGCGAATACGCAAATGCAAGGGTCTACGAGAAAAGAAACTGACGCCTCAATATTGCAATGAGAAGTTCAGACCCGGTCGATTATGTTTCCTAAGAGTCCTCCGCAGCGTCGTCCAGAGCCCAAATTTCATATTTTTACGTTGTTGAAGAGTAATTTGCAATAATCGGCAGAACACTGCTTGTCTCGAGTCGCGAATACGCAAATGCAAGGGTCTACGAGAAAAGAAACTGACGCCTCAATATTGCAATGAGAAGTTCAGAAGTGGTTGATTATGTTTCCTAAGAGTCCTCCGCAGCGTCGTCCAGAGCCCAAATTTCATGTTTTTACGTTGTTGAAGAGTAATTTGCAATAATCGGCAGAATACTGCTTGTCTCGAGTCGCGAATACGCAAATGCAAGGGTCTACGAGAAAAGAAACTGACGCCTCAATATTGCAATGAGAAGTTCAGACCCGGTCGATTATGTTTCCTAAGAGTCCTCCGCAGCGTCGTCCAGAGCCCAAATTTCATATTTTTACGTTGTTGAAGAGTAATTTGCAATAATCGGCAGAACACTGCTTGTCTCGAGTCGCGAATACGCAAATGCAAGGGTCTACGAGAAAAGAAACTGACGCCTCAATATTGCAATGAGAAGTTCAGAAGTGGTTGATTATGTTTCCTAAGAGTCCTCCGCAGCGTCGTCCAGAGCCCAAATTTCATGTTTTTACGTTGTTGAAGAGTAATTTGCAATAATCGGCAGAATACTGCTTGTCTCGAGTCGCGAATACGCAAATGCAAGGGTCTACGAGAAAAGAAACTGACGCCTCAATATTGCAATGAGAAGTTCAGACCCGGTCGATTATGTTTCCTAAGAGTCCTCCGCAGCGTCGTCCAGAGCCCAAATTTCATATTTTTACGTTGTTGAAGAGTAATTTGCAATAATCGGCAGAATACTGCTTGTCTCGAGTCGCGAATACGCAAATGCAAGGGTTTACGAGAAAAGAAACTGACGCCTCAATATTGCAATGAGAAGTTCAGAATTGGTTGATTATGTTTCCTAAGAGTCCTCCGCAGCGTCGTCCAGAGCCCAAATTTCATGTTTTTACGTTGTTGAAGAGTAATTTGCAATAATCGGCAGAATACTGCTTGTCTCGAGTCGCGAATACGCAAATGCAAGGGTTTACGAGAAAAGAAACTGACGCCCCAATATTGCAATGAGAAGTTCAGAATTGGTTGATTATGTTTCCTAAGAGTCCTCCGCAGCGTCGTCCAGAGCCCAAATTTCATATTTTTACGTTGTTGAAGAGTAATTTGCAATAATCGGCAGAATACTGCTTGTCTCGAGTCGCGAATACGCAAATGCAAGGGTCTACGAGAAAAGAAACTGACGCCTCAATATTGCAATGAGAAGTGCAGAATTGGTTGATTATGTTTCCTAAGAGTCCTCCGCAGCGTCGTCCAGAGCCCAAATTTCATATTTTTACGTTGTTGAAGAGTAATTTGCAATAATCGGCAGAATACTGCTTGTCTCGAGTCGCGAATACGCAAATGCAAGGGTTTACGAGAAAAGAAACTGACGCCCCAATATTGCAATGAGAAGTTCAGAATTGGTTGATTATGTTTCCTAAGAGTCCTCCGTAGCGTCGTCCAGAGCCCAAATTTCATATTTTTACGTTGTTGAAGAGTAATTTGCAATAATCGGCAGAATACTGCTTGTCTCGAGTCGCGAATACGCAAATGCAAGGGTCTACGAGAAAAGAAACTGACGCCTCAATATTGCAATGAGAAGTTCAGACCCGGTCGATTATGTTTCCTAAGAGTCCTCCGCAGCGTCGTCCAGAGCCCAAATTTCATATTTTTACGTTGTTGAAGAGTAATTTGCAATAATCGGCAGAATACTGCTTGTCTCGAGTCGCGAATACGCAAATGCAAGGGTCTACGAGAAAAGAAACTGACGCCTCAATATTGCAATGAGAAGTTCAGAATTGGTTGATTATGTTTCCTAAGAGTCCTCCGCAGCGTCGTCCAGAGCCCAAATTTCATGTTTTTACGTTGTTGAAGAGTAATTTGCAATAATCGGCAGAATACTGCTTGTCTCGAGTCGCGAATACGCAAATGCAAGGGTCTACGAGAAAAGAAACTGACGCCTCAATATTGCAATGAGAAGTTCAGAAGTGGTTGATTATGTTTCCTAAGAGTCCTCCGCAGCGTCGTCCAGAGCCCAAATTTCATGTTTTTACGTTGTTGAAGAGTAATTTGCAATAATCGGCAGAATACTGCTTGTCTCGAGTCGCGAATACGCAAATGCAAGGGTCTACGAGAAAAGAAACTGACGCCTCAATATTGCAATGAGAAGTGCAGAATTGGTTGATTATGTTTCCTAAGAGTCCTCCGCAGCGTCGTCCAGAGCCCAAATTTCATATTTTTACGTTGTTGAAGAGTAATTTGCAATAATCGGCAGAATACTGCTTGTCTCGAGTCGCGAATACGCAAATGCAAGGGTTTACGAGAAAAGAAACTGACGCCCCAATATTGCAATGAGAAGTTCAGAATTGGTTGATTATGTTTCCTAAGAGTCCTCCGCAGCGTCGTCCAGAGCCCAAATTTCATGTTTTTACGTTGTTGAAGAGTAATTTGCAATAATCGGCAGAATACTGCTTGTCTCGAGTCGCGAATACGCAAATGCAAGGGTTTACGAGAAAAGAAACTGACGCCTCAATATTGCAATGAGAAGTTCAGAAGTGGTTGATTATGTTTCCTAAGAGTCCTCCGCAGCGTCGTCCAGAGCCCAAATTTCATATTTTTACGTTGTTGAAGAGTAATTTGCAATAATCGGCAGAATACTGCTTGTCTCGAGTCGCGAATACGCAAATGCAAGGGTCTACGAGAAAAGAAACTGACGCCTCAATATTGCAATGAGAAGTTCAGACCCGGTCGATTATGTTTCCTAAGAGTCCTCCGCAGCGTCGTCCAGAGCCCAAATTTCATATTTTTACGTTGTTGAAGAGTAATTTGCAATAATCGGCAGAATACTGCTTGTCTCGAGTCGCGAATACGCAAATGCAAGGGTCTACGAGAAAAGAAACTGACGCCTCAATATTGCAATGAGAAGTGCAGAATTGGTTGATTATGTTTCCTAAGAGTCCTCCGCAGCGTCGTCCAGAGCCCAAATTTCATATTTTTACGTTGTTGAAGAGTAATTTGCAATAATCGGCAGAATACTGCTTGTCTCGAGTCGCGAATACGCAAATGCAAGGGTCTACGAGAAAAGAAACTGACGCCTCAATATTGCAATGAGAAGTTCAGAAGTGGTTGATTATGTTTCCTAAGAGTCCTCCGCAGCGTCGTCCAGAGCCCAAATTTCATATTTTTACGTTGTTGAAGAGTAATTTGCAATAATCGGCAGAATACTGCTTGTCTCGAGTCGCGAATACGCAAATGCAAGGGTTTACGAGAAAAGAAACTGACGCCCCAATATTGCAATGAGAAGTTCAGAATTGGTTGATTATGTTTCCTAAGAGTCCTCCGCAGCGTCGTCCAGAGCCCAAATTTCATATTTTTACGTTGTTGAAGAGTAATTTGCAATAATCGGCAGCATACTCGCTTCCGAAACAAGTGAAATGTAACAAGATTGTCGCCATTGACACCACCTAACGGTTCCGAAATTTTCCACTACTAGCGCCACTGTCTCTTTCGCAGTTACCCTATACAAATGCATGGGACAGAGACACTAACGCTAGTAGTGGAAAATTTCGGAACTGCAAGGTGGACTTTGTGGCGGCCATCTTGTGACATTTCACTAGTTTCGGAAGCGAGTATGCTGCCAATTATTGCAAATTACTCTTCAACAACGTAAAAATATGAAATTTGGGCTCTGGACGACGCTGCGCAGGACTCTTAGGAAACATAATCGACCGGGTCTGAACTTCTCATTGCAATATTGGGGCGTCAGTTTCTTTTCTCGTAAACCCTTGCATTTGCGTTTTCGCGACTCGAAACAAGCAGTATTCTGCCGATTATTGCAAATTACTCTTCAACAACGTAAAAATTTGAAATTTGGGCTCTGGACGACGCTGCGCAGGACTCTTAGGAATCATAATCGACCGGGTCTGAACTTCTCATTGCAATATTGAGGCGTCAGTTTCTTTTCTTGTAAACCCTTGCATTTGCGTATACGTATATGCGGATCTGGCGATGTGTGAGTGGTAGGGTGGTTGATGGTGTTTGGCAGGGCGCACCGCCTTAAGGGGGACGGGACACTAATACCATCACCACTCACACATCGCTAGATCCCCATATACGTATACGAAAATGCAAGGGTTTACGGGGGCCCAAATTCACGCCTCAATATTGCAATGAGCAGTTCGCAAGCGGTCAATTGTGCTTCCTAAAAGTCCAATCTAGGATTATGCAGAGCCCAAATTTTCAATTTCTACGCTATCGTGGAGTTATTTGTAATATTCGGCGATTTCATGCCGTTCGAAGCAAGTGTGACGTCACAAGATGGCCGCCATTGACAGATTTTCTTAAATATCAAGAGATTTAGCTTTCGTATCGAAAAAAACGCTCTGCATAATCCTAGAAAAAAAAATTACGAAGACGGTGGTATGCATTATCAGCTGATTACTTATTTGTTTAAACACGAAAAACGAGCCCTCCTAAAAACGATATTTAGGCCTCCTGAAACAGCATCTCGAACTTACGATATTTATCACTACGAGCGCCACTGTCGCTTTCCCAGCAAAACTGTATGTGACGATAAAGTAAGGTCGATAATGCAGGTCGACAATTCAGGTTTCTGTATGTATCATTTGTATTAGACTTGGAATTATGCTTTAATTAAAGAAGTCTGTGGTTGAGAGAAGGTGCATTGTTCAATGCGAACGTAAATTTATTCATCAGAAACTCTGGCAACAGGCAGCTATCTCGAAACGTCGCGCTTGCTTCGGATGCCTCGTGACAGACAGTATGCTGCCGAATAGTACAAATAACTTCAGGACAGCGTAAAAATATGAATTTTGGGCTCTGCACAATCCTAGATTGGACTTTTAGGAAACATAATCGACCAGTTCTGAACTCGTTATTGCCATATTCAGCCGTGAATTTGGGCCCCCGTGAAACCTTGCAAGTTCGCGTACGAATCTCGTGGCAGACAGTATGCTGCCGAATGTTACAAGTAACTTTACAACAACGTAAAAATATGAATTTTGGGCTCTGCACAATCCTAGATTGGACTTTTAGGAAACATAATCGACCAGTTCTGAACTCGTTATTGCCATATTCAGCCGTGAATTTGGGCCCCCGTGAAACCTTGCAAGTTCGCGTACGAATCTCGTGGCAGACAGTATGCTGCCGAATGTTACAAGTAACTTTACAACAACGTAAAAATATGAATTTTGGGCTCTGCACAATCCTAGATTGGACTATTAGGAAACATAATCGACCAGTTCTGAACTTGTCATTGAAATGTTGCGATGTCAGTTTGGGCTCCCGTAAACCCTTGCATTTGTGTATACGCGAATCGCGAAACTGCACTTGCTGCGGACGCCTCGTCACAAGCACTACGCTGCCGATTATTACAAATTACTCCTCGACAATGTAGAAATATAAATTTTGGGCTCTGCTCCCCCCTAGATTGGACTTTCAAGAAGCATAAGCGACAAGTTCTGAACTTCGCATTGCAATATTGACACGTCAGTTTGGGTTCCCGTGAACCCTTGTATCTTTTGTATACGTATCACCTGACGTCACGTATTGAAAATTGTTTAGTTGTTACTTTTTTTATTTAGTATTTTTGCACATAAGTTAAACTTCTTTATTTTCCATTGTTTTTTTATGGGACCTACATCAACTAATTCGTGGAATTCTTATGATTAAAATGACACTAAACACGATATAATTTGGACTGTATCTAGTGGTTTTATCCGTGGGGCTATTCGGAGACTTTGAACAATTTTCTGGCTGATCGAAGAAACGGCGACGAGCACCGACTGCCGAGGCCCACTAGCACGAGTTGCTTCAGTCGCCGAGTGGTGCAATAAACACAGCAGGGTAACCCGACACTGGGTCAGGTATATGGGTGTGAATCAACTACCAATCCAATTTCAAAACCTTTTTATTTTCAATTGTTTTTTATGAGAACTCCATCAACTATTTCGTGGAATTCTCATGATTAAAATGACACTAAACACGATATAATTTGGACTGTATCTAGTGGTTTTATTCGCAGAGTTATTCGAAGCCTTCGAATAAACCCACTTCGAATAAAACAATTATCTATGTATTCGTCGCTCAAATATCTCGTCGAATAAATTTATTTATTAGATACTCGTCAAATAAAGATACATTTTTTATTCGAACCCTCGAATAACGAATAATTTATGTTATTCAAAATTTTTATTCAGATAGACATATTGCCCAACTCTGCGCACACAGTGGCTTAGATCGAGAAAGGCGATATTTTACTAGAACTCTAGAACCATAAGAAATATGGGGGATGAAAAAATTATCAAATTATCAAAAAAATTATTTCTATCTACTGATAATTATCGTAATAAATATATATATTTCTAATAATTTTTTAATTGATTGTTTATATTTTATTGTCCTAAAATAATATTTAAAATTGTTAAGTTGTAACATATTTAGTATGTTTGTAGATCATTTAAATCACCGATGTCTTTGGTTATTTTCCTTGTATTTCTTGACATTTATTTTTCATCTTGAAATTTATAAATTTATAATCAGAGAAATTTATAATCAAAGACATCGGTGCTTTAACTTATGTACAAAAATACTAAATAAAAAAGTAACAATTAAACAATTTTAAATACGTGACGTCAGGAGATACGTATACAAAAGATACAAGGGTTCATGGGAACCCAAACTGACGTCTCAATATTGCAATGCGAAGTTCAGAACTTGTCGCTTATGCTTCTTGAAAGTCCAATCTAGGGGGGAGCAGAGCCCAAAATTCATATTTTTAACATTGTTCAGGAGTTATTTGTAATAATCGGCAGCGTAGTGCTTGTGACGAGGCGTCCGTAGCAAGCGCAGTTTCGCGAGTCGCGTATACACAAATGCATGGGTTTACGGGAGCCCAAACTGACGTCTCAATATTACAATAAGAAGTTCCGAACTTGTCGATTATGTTTCCTAAAAGTCCAATCTAGGACTGTACAGAGCCCAAAATGCATATTTTTACGTTGTCGTGAAGTTATTTGTAATATTCGGCAGCATACTGTCAGCCACGAGATTCGTACGCGAACTTGCAAGGGTTTACGGGGCCTCAAATTCACGCCTGAATATTGCAATGAGAAGTTCCGAACTTGTCGATTACGTTTCCTAAAAGTGCAATCTAGGACTGTGCAGAGCCCAAAATGCATATTTTTACATTGTTGAGGAGTAATTTGTAATATCCGTCAGCATACTGCATGTCTCGTGGAGGCTTGTGAAAAAGGCTACCTAAGTGTACTTCGTCCAAGAAAATTAGAACCACACCACCTATCGGTCGAAAATCTTACTAATCAGCTTCGTCTACTCTCCGTTCGCAAGACTATAGCGTGACGATCAATTCCTCAAGGTCAAACTTTGGACCGTCCCCCTTAAGAGCCGCTGTGTGGTCGTCAAGGCGGCTCGTGCGCCGCGACTCGCTGCGGAATTGCGTGTCACGCGACACTTTAAAATTTAAACTATCATAACAAAAAAGTTGGTTTGAGTTGGGACGTGAATTTTGCGGGACCTTTTAGAGGAGATGTTGCTGAAAATGGTCCACTTGGTTAGATCTTGAACTTTTTTAAACTTTTTAACTTATTCCTTGTCAAAGATGAAAAACTTTGACGGATTTCTTCAGTTCACAGAGTATTTTTTTAAAAAAACAGTAATCAACAAACATTTTTAATTCCAAGTGGGTCGTAAATATAGACGCATATACTATCCATAAAAAAAAATAGGGCTCATAATGTTCACTAGGTTTTCCAGGACAGCGTTGCAAAGAAAAGGAATTTTACCACGTTTTTATTAGCTCGGTTTCTTGTCTGTCTGTACGGTTGTCTGTCTGTCTGTCTGTCTGTCTGTTCGGTACAAATCTTGCAATTGATTTTAAACTAACTTCCCGATGAGCTAGAGACTTGAAATTTTAAACATAGCTCAGAACTGGATGACAATGCAATATTTAAAAAAAATTTTTTAAAAAAGCCTATGTGTTTAGGATATATAAATTATTATTAATAAATCTAACCGTTATACCCTATCGCACTACCTGTACGTCCCCACTCTACTACGTGTTCCCACTCTGACTCATCCTCACTCTGACTCATCCCCACTCCACTGACCCGTTTCGCACCGAAGGAGCTCAGTGTGCGTCAGTGTGCGATCGAGCTCCGTGCGGTGTTTACAAAGTCACTACTGTCCGTCCACCACAAGAAGTCCCTCGAGACGGCTGAGGGGTCCGGGGGGGTCTTTCGCTTGCTCCACCCCTCCCCACTATTTCCACCCCCGTATTCACGACCTCCGAGCTCCTGACGTCACACGCTACACAGTAGTAGGACTTGTTTATTTTCGAGATTCAAGTTTCCTGACCTATCGTCGATATTTAACGTTTAAGTGGACTTCAACATGTACTTTAAAAATGCAATAATTCATTTAAATTACATTTAATGTTATATTTATATTTAATGTAACACATAATTCACGATTGACACGTCTTTCAATAAGTTACAACAAAAATTAGATAAAATTCATATAACTTCTACAAATGTTATAAATTGGTCGAAATTGCTAAAGCAGTCTGTTTGATCAGTATTGCAGCGGTTTTTGTACCTGTATCTACCGCGAAAATTAAACTTTAATTACCATTAAAAATAGGATGAATCTGCAGAACAGCTACAATCTATCTATTTTTTACTGTTCCGTATGATAGAAATGTGTTAAACGAATGATCGTTACTTATTCATTTTCAAGAAATTAATAATTTTGGTACTAGGGAACATATACGTACATATTGGACAAAATTGAAAGCTGTAGTTCGAAAATATTTCTCATTTGTTCTGATCTGTAGCATTAATTAAAAATTTTAACTGACAACGAGTTAGAGTTCCTAGTACAGAATATGCGTGAAGTCACGTTCCTCTTGGATGCTGAGAGTGGCTCAGCGCGGGGATGTTTAACGTCGTAGGATACATTTGATTCTGTCCTTACGCTACTGGATCGCTCGCTTCGCATTATCTCACTCGGTTTGGAAGAGTCTATTCACTCTCTTCGTCACACGATCCGATTAGTGTGTGTGAGCGCTGTAGCCAATAGCTCGCTAGAACCGTTAATGCGTGTGACGCGACTCGAGCTCCTGCCGCTCATTGTCAGACCAATCGGACGGTTTGTTGTCCCTTTGATGTGAAACTCCTACCAAGAGACTTCTTGTGGTGGACGGACAGTACACCGAGATTCTCCGTCGAACCTTTATTGAATAATATTGGTATACACCAATATGGCGGCGCCCATATCTGTCACTTTCTGAAGTGAAACAATGAAAATTACTATAAAATTACTCAACTTTACATGCTCATAACTTTTTAACGAGTGGTTTCCGTGGTCTGGGACTTCGATGTAGGAGTTTTCTCGCCGAAATGAACAACATAAGACATATAATAATTGAAAATTTCTTGGTTTCGAAGAGAAAGTGTACCCTTTTAATCGATAGAAAAATTTCACACACACAAGACTAAAAAGCTGAAAATAATTATTTAAATAAAAATAAATTTTTAAAAAAATACCACGTTTTTAAAACGGACTAAAAAGTATAAAATAATTTAAATAAAAATATGTTTAAAAAACGGACTAAAAAGTATAAAATAATTTTTCCTAGCCACGTACAGGTTCCTAATCCCATGCCCCATACAGATAGTCCTGAAAATTTGTGATTGTGAATTTTTAATAGCTATGAAAATACTTGTAAGATTTAAAACGAAAAACGTGGGGCGCAAGATAATAGTAAAGAGTGTAGAGAGTAGCTGCCGTTGAGAAAACACACACAACAGTTCGTCATTTGTAATGCAATAAAATTGTTAGTGACTTAGGTGAACAATTCATGTATCAATTATTATCTATGTATTGAATGCGCCCCACGTTTTTCGTTTTAAATCTTACAAGTATTTTCATAGCTATTAAAAATTCACAATCACAAATTTTCAGGACTATCTGTATGGGGCATGGGATTAGGAACCTGTACGTGGCTAGGAAAAATTATTTTATACTTTTTAGTCCGTTTTTTAAACATATTTTTATTTAAATTATTTTATACTTTTTAGTCCGTTTTAAAAACGTGGTATTTTTTAAAAAATTTATTTTTATTTAAATAATTTTTCGATGAAAAACGGCATCTGAAAAAGTTTGATCTTTGAACGCTTATTGTGACGAGAGTTTTTAATATTTTTAATTAATATTATCGTTTTCGAACGTAATGGACATTTGAGAAACAATGTACATTCGTTAAAAATCGATATGAGGACTTTGATTTTTTAGCTCGTGAACAGCTACCGCGTCATTCTGGCCCACTGTGCGCGGCGGGCACGGCGCGGCGGCACGGCACATATTAAGTCTTTATTTCATGAAATTTCTTTTTTAAGTAGAATAATATGAAAAAAGCGTTACTGCGACATATTGTAATTAATTTTATCTAAGCAACTGCCTAAATTTTGAGTTTGACGCGTCCCTAGATTTTGAGCACGTTTTATTTGCAATAAGAAATAAAAAGTAATAAATAAAATATGAGGATTTATTCGTGAATGTAATAATGATTTTATTCGGTAAACAATTATTCAGTAGTAGGATCGAATAAATCTGTAACGTTATTCATTATTCGAAATAATTTCGGGACACACACACACATTTACTGTCACGATTCTTGGCTTCACTGTTTAGACTGCACCAACACATTTATTTATACACACACACGTCGCTGGTGCGTGCGTGTCGGGTCGATGTCATTCGCTCGCTGGCCTATTCGAATAAATTTTTATTCGCTGGGCTTTTTGAATAAATTTTTATTCACTGGATTATTCGAATAAAAATTCATTCGAATAAAAATTTATTCGAATAAAAGTTTATTCGTTATTTCGAATAAAGTCACTTTATTCGCAACTTTCTTTCGAACTTTTCTTCGAATAAAATTATTTTCGCAATTTTTATTCGCTGGGTTATTCGAATGAAATATCATTGCTGCCGGCTGCGCTTATTCTCGGCCTTTATTCGCTGAGCGTCATTTAGAATAACGAATAACGAATGAAAGTCCGAGGATTTATTCGTGAATAACGAATAACGAATAACGAATAAAGCGTTATTCGCAGGCTACGAATAATTTCTCGGCGAATGAAATCGGTATTCGTTATTCGTGAATAAATCCTGGGACTTTATTCGTCATTCTTTCTTCTTCATTCGAAATAAAATTTGCCCAACGCTGGTTGGGTATAATTATCGATAATATGCTTTATTGACATTTGAGATTTTTTCCGATTTTTCGTTTCAAAATGTTATTTATGAAAAATTGTAAACACGTAAAAAATCGACAAATGCATTTTTTTTTATAGAAATTGAAAAGAGCATTGATTATATTTTTACACTATCAACATATCATTAGAACTTTTTTTATTCGGAGAAAAATAACTATAATGAAATAAATTTTTACAACATAGTCAATATATTAATGTAGAAAGTTCAATGTAAAAAGTCTAAAAGAGCTACGATTTAGAATTTAGAAGAATCCACTGTCTTATTCGATCCCTGCATTCGTCTTTGGGCGATACATACATACTATACATTGTAACGCGCGTTTCAGTCTTTGATTGCTCGGTCCTTTCTACAGCATTCGAACGCGGCTCGGATCTCGGAGGAGTATTCGAAGTCGAATAAACCGTCGAATGAAAAACTGAAAAGGAATCGTTTATTCAACGCTAAAGATTTTTCATTGAATAAAACATTATTCTTCATGCGTTGAATAGAGAATAGAGATAACTAAAATTATTTTTATTTGACGCGTGACAAATAATTTTTTTATCTTTTATACGATATCTGAAATTTTTAATTCAATGAAAACTTGTCTATCTCTGCTCCTACAATTATATTATATTTATCAGCGCTTCGAATTTCTAGACATTCCTACACTTTTCCTCTTCGTGAGGCGACGGTTGTACATATACAATGTATATCGTGTTTGGTCTTGTTTTAATCAGAAAAATGCCAGGAATAAGCCAGTAAAATCTCATAAAAAAATAATGAAAATTAAGTAGTTTGAAAATTCGATTCATGGTGTCATTGTAGTAGTGTTCACACCGATATACCCGAGCCGACATCGAACATCGCCCCCTGCGGCCCGGCGCGGCGCAGCGTTGACAAGCGGTGGAATGGGTAGGCAGTACGGCAAATTTCGCATACAGACCTCCGACAACTTTCAAGACATTACGTATGGGCCAAATTATATCGTGTTTGGTCTTGTTTTAATCAGAATATTGCCAGAAAAATGCCAGAAATAAGCCAGTGAAAGTCCCATAAAAAAATAAAGGAAAATAAAGCATTTTTAATTGGCATTACATTGTGAGAACACGCGGGCCTTTAAACTGTGCTGGTGTCACGAGCCGATAAGACTAAGATGCCAACCCTCACAACACGTCACCAGGCCCAAGTCCACCACTGATTCAGCGTCCCAATATCTTGTACCATCAACAATCACCGTAAACAGTCCCAAAAGTTTGTACCATCATATGATTCAGCTGACCCAAAACTTTGAACCCCATAGCAGATAATCAAGTACTATATAAGACCCACGAAATCCTGTATCGACAGTCAGTTGACGAAAACCACTGCTACGGCACGTTTTGTCAGATTCAATAAAGTAACTTTTTGTTCTCGATAAGTCGAAACTAAGTTAATTCAATCGTGAAAGTTAAAATACGGCGATCCTCACCGAAAACACGCGTTTCACCGTAACATTTTGGCGATCCTGCCAGGATACCGTTTCATCTGCTGGAAGAAAATCTTCAAACGACAACCAACTACGGCTGATTGACCACGAAGACGGACTACGAGAGCCCTTCCGAAGCAATAAATCGGTATCAACGAACCAAGGTCAGTACGACATTCTAATCTATCGTAAATAGAATTTCATTACGATACCTAGAAAATGGCTAAAGCAAATGGAACCGTAACTATAAACGAAGATGCGCTTAGCCAAATACTCAATTCAATGAAAGAATTGCAATGTATGGTTGCCACGTTAAGCAAGACTTCTGCTCAAGAAAACGAAAACCGTCAGAAAGAGATAATAGAATTATCGAAACTAGTGAACGTCACTGTTACTATGACTGACGACAACACATCTCAAGACGGAAACCAAAGGAACATACCAAGAAGACACGAGGGACATCCATTAGAGAGCAACTCGGAAGAAGATGAACCTGAAAGAACTGCAACGTCCAACGAAGCAATTGGACAAACGGCAACAAAAGCTATTCGCATCATTCGCACGTTGAAAGGAAAAGACGATTTAGGAGTAGAAGACTTCATAAGTGATGTCAGATACGCCAGAACCATATGTCGAGACAAGCATATGCTCTTAAAATTAATAATTGCCGAGAAAATCACGGATCAAGCTGAGCGAGCCATTCGGTACCTACGTATAGATACCTACGAACAACTCTACGAGGCTCTGAGGACTAACGTTACCTCTCCCAACACCGTCAATACCAGCAGGAATAAACTGCAAAACACGCGACAAGGACAAATTGAGAGCGTAATGAATTTCAACATAAGATTCAGGCAATCCTTGAACGAATTAAAATACGCTATTCAGTACAAACACACTAACCCAATGGCAAGGAAGATTGCCATCGACGCAGAAGAAGACGCTGCCATCACTACCTACATGACCAACCTGAAACGAGAACTAGGAGTTCTAGTCATCCCATCGCAACCCAAAACGCTAGAAAAAGCTCAAACTCTAGCTGGAGATATGGAGAATTGGCTTCGAGACTCGAGAGTACCATCACAACGACCAATGGGTCCGCAATATCCCAGACCGAACAACCCAGTACCGACACCAAGACGACCTTTCTATCCTACAAACCAACTACAAACAAGACCGAATCCACCTACAACAATGTCTAGACCCACGAATCCTAAATGTTTCAAATGCGGACAAAGCGGACACATCGCACCTAACTGCTCAAATTTTCGGTCAGTTCATCACGGCACAATCCCACCACGAGTCAACTACATCATCGACGAGACGCCAACGGAACAAACGGACTTCCCTTCATTAGAAGAATATGCAGCATACCAGGAAGACTACAATACATACTCGGAGGATTTGAAGGACTCAGCAGAAGACCAACAAGATTCCTACTGGACACCGGAGCCGGAATCAACCTCATAAAGAATAGTAGCATTTTACCTGAACATCCTAGGGAAAACAAAACCCAAAAAATACTAATGGGCAATGACAAACACGAGACCGAATTCAGCACACGATTCAAAGCACTGAAACAAGATCATGTATTCCAAATAGTACCCGATTCTTTTCCCATCCCTGAAGATGGAATAATAGGATTACCTTTCCTACAGAAATACAAATACAAAATCACTAACGATTACCTCTTTTTAGATGAGACACGCATACCTCTAAGATCCGACATCAAACTACAAGCAGGCGAAAGTACTATCAAGGAAACATTCATTGACAACCAAAGAACGCAGGTTTGCTTCATCAACACAGGTGAGAGAGAAATTGAATCGAACCAAATCGAATTAGACGAACCTTCCAAATTAGACAGAATACAACTATTAATGCAGAGATTAAGAACCAAGCACATTGATCCTTCATATAAAGACTCGGTGGAGAAAATAATCCTTTCGTACGCCGACGCCTTCGCATTAGAAATCGATCCACTTCCATGCACCCAACTCACGTCACACAAAATAGAATTAAAAACAGAAAAACCCATCAATATAAAATCATACAGACCTCCAGAATGCCATCGCGAAGAAATTAAGAGACAGATCTCGGAAATGTTGGATAAGAATATAATAACACATTCAGATTTCCCTTATAACGCACCAGTATGGGTAGTACCCAAAAAAGCAGATGCCTCAGGAAAAAGAAAATGGAGAATAGTGATAGACTTCAGGAAATTGAATGAACTTACGGATCAAGACGCGTATCCCATCCCCGATGTAGAATCAATCCTTTCGCACTTAGGAAACTCGAAATTTTTCTCAGCATTAGATTTATCGTCAGGCTTTCACCAAATCCCAATGGATAACGAATCAAAAAAATATACAGCTTTTTCAACTCCAGAAGGACATTTTCACTACAATAGAATGCCATTCGGACTTAAAAACGCACCAGCCACGTTTCAAAGAATGATGGATAGAGCATTAAATGGATTAATAGGAAAACACTGCTTTGTATATTTAGACGACGTCATAATATTCGGACAAACAATTCAAGAACATAACAAAAATTTAGCGATTGTACTACATAGGCTTTCAGAACTAAGATTAAAATTACAGCCAGACAAATGTGAATTCTTAAAACCAGAATTAGAATACTTAGGACACGTTATATCAAAAGACGGAGTAAAACCAAATCCCAATAAAATCAAATCGGTAAAAGAATTTAGACAACCCAGAAACCCGACAGAAATAAAACAATTTTTAGGACTAGCAGGTTACTATCGTAAATTCATTAGAAACTTTGCCAAGATAGCTAAACCACTAACGGACTTAACAAAAAAGGACATTCCATTTCATTGGACAGACAAACAGCAAATCTCGTTTGATACATTAAAACTAAAATTATGCGAGGAACCAATTCTTAAATACCCGGACTTCGACAAAGAATTTACACTCACGACAGACGCATCGAACGAAGGACTAGGAGCCATACTATCCCAAGACGGACACCCATGTTGTTACGTATCTAGAACTTTAAATCCGGCAGAAAAACATTACACTACAACAGAAAAGGAATTACTAGCAATAGTATGGAGCATTCAGAGACTAAGACAATACCTATTAGGCAGAAAATTCAAAATTAGGACAGATCATCAGGCACTTAAATGGTTACACAATGTAAAAGATACTTCATCCAGGCTAATCAGATGGAGACTTAGACTAGAAGAGTACGACTACGACATAGAATATCACAAAGGAAAAGACAATACCGCCGCGGACGCATTATCACGAGTACATATAACACTAGGAGAAATGACAGGAGACGAACTTGCAGCCTTAGCAAACGAGATAGTAGAAACAAATCAGGAAAACGAAACCCCAGACAGTATAGGAAATAATGCAAACGATAGCGATACCGATACGGCAATGAGCAACGACTTATCAGACCTAGACGACATTCTTGAATATGACGAATATTTACTGTATCAAGAAACCCCTGATAATTTCAAGGAAACTCCCAACCGAAAACAATATTTTCAATTGAATACGGTACCCGGTAGAGACAGAGAAGCTCTTCAAGCTTTAAAAATAATATTAGGAAAACATCAAAAGATAGGAGTCACCAAACAACACTTTAACATTAGCGAAATTGAAATGATCAGGAAAATAATTAGATTCGTAGCATCACGAAACCCGCAAAAACTTTATATATTAGCCACGGAACCAGTTATAGAGATCACCCCAGAGAGAAAACTAGAAATACTAAAAGAAAACCATAACGGTAATTTTGCTCAACACTTTGGAGAAAATAAGACAATAGCTAGAATCAAATCAAAATATTTTTGGGAAAACATAGAGAAGGACGTTAAAGAATTTATAGGTAAATGCATTTATTGCCAGCAAGAAAAACTCAATCGACTTAGGCACCGAGAAGAGGCATGTATCCCAAACACTCCCGAATCTCCGAACGACAAAATTGCAATGGATATCTTTGGACCACTACCAATAACCTCCAAGGGTAACCAGTTCGTATTGTCCATTCAAGATCAGTTGACCAAATACCTAATCCTTATCCCGATGAAAGATCAACGTGCAGAATCTATTATTGACAAATTAATTGAACATTTCATTTACACATTTTCGGCACCCAAACAAATATTAACAGACCAAGGTTCGAATTTCATCTCAAACTTGATGCAAGGATTTGAAGAAGCATTCCAAATTAAACATATTAAGACAACTAGCTTTCATCCTCAGAGCAATGGATCCCTTGAAAGAACTCACGCTACAGTTAAAGATCTTATTAGAACTTGTATCAAAGAGAGACAGAAAGAATGGGACGAAGTATTAAAACTTATATGTTTTGGTTATAATACGGCAGTCCATGAGGGAACAGGCCATACACCCTTTGAACTGACTTTTGGTAGAAAAGCGAATTTGCCAAGCGCTATATCTGCTACAAGTACGCTCACGCAGAATGAACTCTTTAAATTATGGAGCAAGAAACATGCAGAATATTTAGAATCCGCAAAGAAAACAATAGAAAAAAATAAAGCTAGAAATAAAAGAGATCAAGATAGAAAAATAAGGTTACAGAGTTTATTTAATATAAATGATAAAGTATGGATCCACAATGACCATAAGAGTAACAAGCTAGATTTAGAATGGTTAGGACCAGCGGTCATATTAGAAGTTAAAACGCCCTATTACATATGTAGGAAACTAACAAACAATAGCGTGACGAAAATTCACGGAAACAGACTAAAGTTATATAAATCTTAAAAATTTCAGATGTCACTCACGGAAATAATACTTGCCCTAAGCATTATGTCAGTACTTCAAATCGCAGAATACATAGCATTAGGACTAATAGCATTATACACCCTCGCAAAATTATTTCGATGTAACACCGCAGGAAACATTCTATTATTTTGTAAAAAATAGCTACAACAATAACTCTAATGCCAATACGGAGGTAACCGGAGTCACAGAAGCCACCGCACCTGTACCATACAACAGCAATCTCCACCGAGCTACAATCAACTACAACAATTCAAACTACAGGAGATAGACGACACAAAATTCGACATCACACCTATTAGGAGGAAACGAGTTCGTTTCGGAGTAACGAAAGTCTAAAGAGGGGGGAGTGTCACGAGCCGATAAGACTAAGATGCCAACCCTCACAACACGTCACCAGGCCCAAGTCCACCACTGATTCAGCGTCCCAATATCTTGTACCATCAACAATCACCGTAAACAGTCCCAAAAGTTTATACCATCATATGATTCAGCTGACCCAAAACTTTGAACCCCATAGCAGATAATCAAGTACTATATAAGACCCACGAAATCCTGTATCGACAGTCAGTTGACGAAAACCACTGCTACGGCACGTTTTGTCAGATTCAATAAAGTAACTTTTTGTTCTCGATAAGTCGAAACTAAGTTAATTCAATCGTGAAAGTTAAAATACGGCGATCCTCACCGAAAACACGCGTTTCACCGTAACACTGGCGACGGCGACACGCTTCGGCCACGCGATCAATACAATCATTCTGTCCTTCTCTACGCTCGGCTTTCGATTGATGTCTCGGCGCGGTAGACTATACAGGCAGTCATAAATCAAAAGTCGAGTTAGTTGTCTCGAAAATTGTCGGCCCAGACAACAGTGTTTTGACAAGTGTTTCGAGACATTACTGTACAAAATTTCAAAGAAACCTTTTGGTACTTTCTTTAATACTCAATTGAAAGATTGTAAATATTTAAACAATTTTAAATCTAAATATACAGGGTGTCCCAAAACTCCTGCAGAACCCGGAAATGGAAGGTTCCTGAGGTCATTTCTATAAGTACTTATCAAATGTTTAAGAATAGCTTAAAAAAATGTTAAAAATGTTTAAAAAAGCGTTTAAAAATAATTGCAACAAATTTCTTCGAAAGACTACGCAGAAAGCCGCCGATCGCGAGCTCCATTTTGTGCAAATATGTGCGAATTGAAACCAACGCGAAATTAAAGTTTAATATGCCACCAGTTATTGTAAAAAAATTCACGGGGGTACTCTCTGGTACTTTCTTTAAAACTCGAATTAAAGTTGATAAATGTTAAACATAAAAAATTAGGACAAATTGCGATTATTTCAGAAGAAATTTTTAACAGAAGGACAGTCTTATAATACTAAACACGTAAAAATCAACTTAAAAAACCAAATAGCTTGCGGGGAACGCATGTTTTAAAAAAATGCACTGAATTTAACAGTAAAGTTTGAGCCTCAATTTTAATAATAAATTGATTTATTCAATTACAATTGAAGGTAGTTTTAGAAACTACGTTTTGTTACGAACATTTTAAGATGCATAAATTTGCAGATCTTACACTTTGATTTTCGGACTTTTTTCCATTGGATGACACACTGTGCGACGTGGAAAACATCTTTGGAAAAATAGGGGGAGTCCCAAGTGGACGTGCCCAAAGCATTTCCTCGCATTGCGTTCCGCTTAGCCTCTTCGCGAAGAAAACATATGTATGTAATTTCAATTTTATTTAGTGGTGTAATCGACGATGAAAGTTTCATTTGCAAGGAATAACAGCGTATGGAAAAGGCCGTATGGGAAAGGCCATTAAAAATGCCTTCTTTTTCATTATTTTTTGGTTTTATCGACATTATGGAGTAACTGAAGAACATGGAAGAGGATAGCGAGTGAAAAAGAAAGAAAAACTGTATTGTTTACTGTATTGTTTAAAATATCAATGCAATGGTAACACTTTTATTAATAACTTTTTGGTGATTATTTTTCTGATTATGTAATACTGATTATAAAATACGTCGTTTAAATATTTACTACGTGCGTTTCCGTTTCCTTGACGTTGGATAGCCTAAAAAAACGTTGTGTTATGCTTAAAATAGTATGACGTATTATTTATTACTTAACTATTTCAATTGTCTTACCTAAGACTGATAATTTTAATCCTTCTAAGTGATGTCGTGCCGGAAGTGGAAGGTATTTTTCTAATCGCTTCAATTGTTTAAAACACTTGTCAAATTGTTTTCTAATGTTTGGAGTTAGTTTGATCCCATTTACTTGATCTCCTTCCTCTGTGGCCCTTTCTTCGCCTCCTTCCTCAGCGGCCCTTTCTTCTTCTTCTTCCCATGCGGCCATTTCTTCTTCTTCTTCTTCCCCTGTGGCCCTTTCTTCTTCTTCTTCTTCCCTTGCGGCCCTTTCTTCACCTCCTTCCTCAGCGGCCCTTTCTTCTTCTTCTTCTTCCCATGCGGCCATTTCTTCTTCTTCTTCCCATGCGGCCATTTCTTCTTCTTCTTCCCCTGCGGCCCTTTCTTCCAATGATCTCGACAATCTTCGTTCCTCCTCACTACATGCAGTGAAATAATTTTCAATGTCTTCAATCGTTACGTCGTGCTCCGAAATTTGTGACCAAGCTTGCTGCATTTCCATTGCTATTGTATCTTCCTGTGTTTCGTCACTTGTTTGCATGTTAGGAATAATGTTCTTCCACGCGTTTTTTAGGTCACTGCATGTCAGATCCTTCCAAGATGCACTGATGGCGTGTATACAATCTTTAATTGTGTACTTTTTAAAAAATTCCTCTATGGTATACCCGTGTGCAATGAGATGCTGTGACAGTTGAATTCGGAATCGTCTCTTTAGTTTTTCAACCACTCCTTGATCCATTGGTTGGATCAAGGATGTGGTGTTTGGTGGTAGAAATTTGACTTCAAAATTGTCATCGTGTTCATAGTCACACGGAAATTTGTGACCTGAAAAATTATCGATGAGTAAAATCACTTTTCCGCACAATCTATTTTCTAAGTGATATTGACGTACTTCTTTTTTAAAATGGTTTTCAAACCAATCTACGAATACAACTTCGTTCATCCACGCATTCTTTTGTGCTTTATAAATTACTGGAAGTTGGTCCATACAATTTGCCAGTGCTCTTGATTTCTTGTACTTATGAATTACAAGAGGCGTAATTTTGTGAGTCCCAGAAGCATTTGCACACAATCCTAATGTCACTCTGTCTTTCCGCATTTTGTGGCCACTCACACTCTTCTCAGTGCCAAGCGCCAAGGTTCTAGTTGGCAAAGTTTTCCAACATAACCCGGTTTCGTCCATATTATAAATGTGTTCTAAATTAATGTTTTCTTCTGTAATGTATTTTTCGAAATTACTAACGAATAATTGAGCTCCATCTTCATCGGCACTGGCTTTTTCACCATATATGTTCACCAGTCGAATGTGGCGACGTCTTTTAAACTTTGAGAGCCATCCTCTGCTGAGTCTGAAATTTGAGCTCGCTCCAAACTCTTCTTTCAATTCTTCTGCTTTTTGTGTAAGTAGCGCATCTGACACAACATGTCCCATGGTTCTCCTTTCTGCAAACCACACATACAACCGTTCTTCCAACTCGTCATACATCGGTTGTCTGAAAGTTTTCCGTCGTTTCTCCAATTTCCCTCTTTGTGCAAAGTTGTAGATTTGCACAGCGTTGCTTTGGATTCGTTCAATTGTCCTGCGATGTACTCCAAACTTTTCAGCGACATGTGCAATAGGGTATGTCTCCAAGTTCTTTAGAACATCCACCCGTTGTTGCATAGTCAAGAAATTCTTTCTGGCCCTTAACATTTTTATCACTTAAACTAGCACTAACAACTAATCAATAACTTTCAAAACTATTACAGCGTAAAAACTAAAACAAAATGAAACTAATCACTATATAATAATCCATAAAAAACTAAAAAATCGCACACACTATGAGTCACAACGTCTTGTAAATGTCGCGAAAATTGTCGGAGAGCTGTACACGAGATTTGCCGCAGTGCCTACCCATTCCACCGCCTGCCAACGCTGCGCCGGGCAGCATGGCGGCGATGTTTGATGTCGGCTCGGGTATATCGGTGTGAACACCACTACATTGACACAATGAATCGAATTTTCCAACTACTTAATTTTCATTATTTTTTTATGATATTTTACTGGCTTATTCCTGGCATTTTTCTGACTAAAACAAGACCAAACACGATATAATTTCAATTTTATTTAGTGGTGTAATCGACGATGAAAGTTTCATTTGCAAGGAATAACAGCGTGTAGGAAAGAGAGAGACGCGCATAGTCGTCGTCACCGGCACAGTTCAAAGGACCGCGTGTTTTCACAATGAAATGCCAATTAAAAATGCTTTATTTTCCATTATTTTTTTATGAGACTTTCACTGACATTTTTCTGGCAATATTCTGATTAAAACAAGACCAAACACGATATAATTTGGCCCATATTTACTCTACATGTGAAGCATAATTTATAATTTATCATACATTTAACATATGCTATAGCATATGTTTAAATAGACAACTTAACATTCACGTTCTTGGAAACAAAAGTACATACATATACGAATTTTATGTAAGAAGGACAAGAGTCAACTTGGCACTCTTGTCTGAATCGTTGTGTGGCGGCCCTGGCGCTGCCCTACGCCGCTGTCACTTTAGAAAACTCCTTACTCATAATTTCCTTGCCATATTCCTTTCCTATTGTTCTCCGTTCTACGTGGGTCTGGCCAGTCCTGGTACACATCTGGCGACCAGATTCATGCAGGCCTAATCCTCTCCTGTGTCTCTTCCAGGTTCAAGGTGAGGGCCTAGCGAACATTTCCTGTTTTATGACATTCTTACCTGATTGCCTTTTTCCACTCTTTGCGTTTTTATAGCATCCTTCCGCGATTGCTTCTTTCCACGTGTCCTTAACTTACCTTCTTCTCCTCCTGGGTTTTCCCGTACCTTCCTCTCCTTACTTTTCTCCCACTATTTTTTACCTATTCCTGCAAAGTTTTCTAAACGTTGCCAGGGTCAGTTGGTTACAAATCGTGGTAGAGACATCTCGGTTACTCCACAGTTAATACAAGACGTTCTGACTCATAGTGTGTGCGATTTTTTAGTTTTTTATGGATTATTGTGATTAGTTAATACATATTAAAACATATTATAGTGATTAGTTAATACATAATCTGTAAATTCATTTCCTACAGTATTTATATTTATTCTACATATTAAAATTATAATATTCTGTAGTAGTGCATATTTTTGTTATTGGGAATTCTTATGGACTCCTAAGTTTTAATTCCTCCTTGTGAAGATTTACGTAAACAATGTATATAATACAGTAAATGTTCGATAGACGCGAAAAGTTCTACATATACGATAGATGCGGAAAGAAATATCCCCTCCAACTTAGTAATCTAACTAAACTGATCTAGGCTCGGTATATCGGTGTGAACCACTACATACTAACGCGACACGGAGAATCGCAGTCGTCGGCACGGTTCAAACGCCCGTGCGTCATCACAATGTAACACCAACATTTAATCTTCTTTATTTTTCATTATTTTTTTATGGAACTTTCAGAAACATATTCCTGGCATTTTTCTAATGCAAAATGATACCAAACACGATATAATTTCAGTGGTTTAATAGACGATGAAAATCCATTACAAATTTTTGGTAAGAAATAAAATTAAGTAAATCTTAAATAAATCTTAAGTAGTTACTTAAACCGGTTAAAAAACTACAAAAATTGTGTCTTTTCCTGGCGGATGCAAACGCTCCAATTCGATGGTTTTCCTTCGATGTTCCTTCGATGAATTTAGACTGTAGTGGTTTAAATGACGATGGACGTTTCGGACGAAAGGAAGGATAGCGCGTATAGAAAAGAAAGAGACGCGGACAGTTGCCGTCGTCGGCACAGTTCACAGGCCCGCGCGTGATCTCGCTTTACACGCGCTGTCCTTCTTTACGTTCGGCTCGGCCTTTGAAGTTAAAAAACATAGCTCCCCTATACGATAGATGCGAAGAAATCCCCCGAGGCTTTCGCGTCTATCGATCATTTACTGTATACAAGTACTTTTTTTTATTTTTCGTTAAAATCGTAAACCACTTTTTATTCTGTTACGTCTCACGCGGGGTCCGCGAAGACGTTACGTTTTTACGCGTGCGAATTTATTTTGATGTTTACGGTTCGTTGCGACGTAGGACGAGTTACGTCGTTCCGTCGTCAGAGAGAGAATGTCGGGATGGGATCCCCGGTCGGCTGGACCTAGTCCGCCTGGGCCGTGAATTGGAGTACGCACACGCAAACGGCTGGACCAAGTCCGCCAAGATTGTGGGTGGGTACGGTAGGTCGAACGGCTGGACCCAGTCCGCCTAGTTCGAGGAAAATTGGAGACTTCACAAACGGCTAGACCTAGTCCGCCAAGATTGTGGTAGGTGAGGGAACTCGAACGGCTAGACCCAGTCCGCCTAGTTCGAGGGAAATTGAAGGACGCACAAACGGCTGGACCCAGTCCGCCAGGAATGTGGTAGTGGGGGAGCTCGAGAGGCTAGATCCAGTCCGCCGTGCTCGAACGTGTAGGTATATGACAGGGGTGAAAAAGTGGTTGGCGACTCCTCTCACGACTAAGGTTCTTGATACACGCACGTTCGCACACGCAAATGAATTTATTCTGTGCTGGTCCGCACGCAGCAATATCGACGTATAAGGGGATTAGGAAGGAGGTGGTGTATCCTCTCAGTTTGAGTTCCAGAACTACAAATAGTTCAAAGTGCTCTCGGTTTCATCATCGAGAATGATGGAAGTAGGTAAATGGTTAAAAGGTTGGATTGAGGAAAGTGAACGCGAACAGTCGTTGCACTAGATGGTGCACCGGAGAATTCTGACTTCAGACTTCAGTTGACTCGTGACTTCGACTGACTCCTGACTTCGACTGACTCCTGACTTCGACTGACTTCGACTGACTTCTGACTTCAACTGCTTTCGACTGATTCCTGAATTCAACTGGTTTCGACTGATCCCTGAGTTCAACTGCTTTCGACTGATTCCTGAGTTCAACTGACTTCGTAGGTGTCCAGCTGCTTCCCTTATAGTCCAACGTTGGTGGAAGGGGGTAGTCCCAATCACATGTCAAGTTGTTCCAGTGGAAGGGGTAGTGGATCACTGGAGGTGGATCGACGTTCCTGCGTCTAAGTCCTTTATCGTATTCTGTGAAATAATTCTGTTCTGAGACTATGTCCTTATCGTATTTCGTGAAATAATTCTGTTCTGAGACTATGTCCTTTATCGTATTTCGTGAAATAATTCAGTTCTCAGACTATGTTCTTATCGTATTTCGTGAAATAATTCTGTTCTCAGACTATGTCCTTATCGTATTTCGTGAAATAATTCTGTTCTCAGACTATGTCTTTATCGTATTTCGTGAGATAATTCAGGTGCAGGAATGGTGTTGTCGGTTCGAACTGTCGACTACTAATAATCGATTTGATCCGCTGTCTCGATGATTTCGACTTCTGGTGGGGGTTGCGACGTAGTAGGTTCACTAGACTGGAACGGACCGTATCAATAGGGAAACGGTCCCTTGAAACTTTATTCTTGTGAGATTTGAAATAGTGGCGTATGAATGAGGGGCAGGCCCCTTAAAAATATACCACAGGAACGGCCTGGGCTTGTAAGAGCAGGACGGACTGTGGTGACGAACGTCACAATTCAATAAAAAAACATAAAAAACAAGGTCATCGCAATTAAAAAAAAAATTTCTTTAAGTAATAAAAAAAATTTTTTTTATTTACCAATCGATTCGTCTTTGCATTTTATTTCAAAAAGTATTAAGGCACTTTACTCGAAAATTACATAATTTAAGAGTTACGACTTTTTTCCCCGGTTTGATCACCGATCCACTCGTCACACATCCTACATAGTATGTATTAATTCATCCACGTAATTCCTTATCGAACTCTTTATTATTCGGAATGTCAATAAGTAAGCTATGTCAAATAAAAGTTATTCCATTTTTCTCGATATATCTGTTTCCACAGATCGCAATTATGTATAAAGAAAGTGTAAGGAAATAATGTTCATTTATGAAATATTTTTTAATTAGAAATTCAAGTATCTGATATGAAATTTGAAGTAGGAATTCTAAATTTTCCTAAAATTATGCTTTAATACTTTCTCACGTACAATATTTCTATAAATTTTTTGTTCTGATATTAGTTTTAAAACATCGTCTGAAATATGGCGGAGAATGTAACATTTGATGATAATTGATATGGTTTCGTGATGATTCGTCTTCTCGCCAACGCGTCGCGACGAGAATCTCCTCAGTGGTCTACTACATCGACGAAATGCCGTCGGTGGCCCTCTGTTTCTCACTCCAGTCAGAATCTATCCTAGAGGGCGTAAGAGAACACCGAAATATTTGCGTCTCCCCAACTCCCGTAAGGCTGGCAGTCTTTAATAGTATCTCGTCGGTGGTCTGGTAGTCTTTAACAGTATCACCGACTAGGTATAGAATAGACCTATCATCCAATGTATTTTGGCGGCCATCATTGCTGGGGTTACGTACCCCATTTCCGAACTCGGTTTTGGGGCCCCAGGCAGGGTCTC
Organism: Lasioglossum lativentre; assembly: GCA_916610255.1. NCBI lineage: Eukaryota > Metazoa > Arthropoda > Insecta > Hymenoptera > Halictidae > Lasioglossum > Lasioglossum lativentre. The sequence goes on along the minus strand of OU744361.1, from coordinate 6,682,501 downwards.
GTCGGTACTGCTGGAACTAAAATAGGCTGACAGCACAAACGAGATATACGAATAGGATTCCTATATCTCGTTTGTGCTGACAGCTTTCTTAAGGTACGCGTCCATCTGAGAGTTTGTAGAACCCCTCTTTTTTTATAATAATAACCAACTTTTAAATATTATAACTAATTTAAAGCACTAAATAAAAGTAAAATAAGTAAAGAAAATTATTTAAAATCAAAAAATGAATACGCATTAGTTGTCAAATTTGCTAATATGGTGTGAAGTGTAAATGTGGCGCGAGTGGGAATGCGTGTACAGTGTAAGTTACATATGCATTATGTGTGTGAAAAGTATAAATGCGAATGGCAACGACTAAATAGTTAGTAGTTAATTTTTTTCTAAACGCAGTTCTCTTTATAAGATCTTGACCCTTAAGAAAGTGGAATTCAAAAATTAAGACTTTTAAAAAAATATATAATATATATAGAATATCCAGCAAAAAAATCTGCAATTTAAAAAAAGTAAGTTCCGCAAGTTAAAAAGAACACATTTGTCGCTAATGTTAATTGATAAAAGATAATAAAACCACACTTCAATTTTCAAAGGCCATATGTACCCGCGGGTTTGGTGGTGAAATTCGCCCCCGACGAGTTTTTAATCGAGCTTTGGCCATTCGATAGCCTACCCAAAAAGACCCCGCTCTGCCAAGGTACAGCCCCATATCTCATCTGTAAGGGTAGTTATTGAGGAAAGTCAAAAAACCAGTTTTTGGCCCATTTTCCCCATTTATTGATAGTTCAAAATTCTGAAAAAATTCTGACACATTTTGGATACTAAGCCACATATTAGGTACACATTTTCAGATTTTTCCGTTGCAAACTCTGGTTGTAAAACGCGAAAAACACGAAAAAATGCAGATTTCATATAGAAATCGAAAGAGCACTACTACAGATTTAATTTAGAAATGTGATATTATCATAAGTATTATGCTCAATTTTTTCAAATCCCTGAGTGTGGTGCGTCATAGTAGAAAAAAATAAAAACCACTTTTTTCAGCGTTTTTCCTAAGTTATACCTCTTTTCTCTGAATTTAAAAAATATATTATGTAATATTAAACAATCCTACGTTCAGAGAAATATTTTCCAGACATTAAAACTTGCGTAGTACAAAAAGAGAAAATAATACATGTCGTTACATTCGAATATTTCGAAGCTACTTTCAAGGGCGCCGGTTGGTGCAGCGGCTATGGTGTCGGACTGCGGAACAGCTGATGACTTTTTGGACCATGTTCGAATCCCGCCCGGGTCAATCTGTTTTATTTTGTTTATCAGATGTTCTTCCGATTCCTTTCAGAAAAAATTGTTGGATTTGGGTCCAAGGTTTTTTTCAATTTTTCGGAAACTGTTTGTTTTACGAAAAAAAGTAAAATGATATAAAATACGCAGCCTGTCCAGATCAACATGTTTTGTTGAACATTTTTTTGGACGCAGTAAATATATAGTTTAGAAGATATTCGAGAAAAACGATTTTATGAACCTTAAATTAATTATTTTAATGTTTAATCCAGTTGGGGTACGTTTTCCCGGTATCCGATCGAGCTCAAACTTTGCACAGATTTTGTTTTAATTATTCGGAATAACTCTGTGGTGCCGTGTAAAATAAATTTAAAAAAAATTTTTGACAAGAGCAAATAAAAGCCACCCTAATGTGTATGTATACATATATGTACATAAATAGTACATATGTATCAATATATTATTTCTTTCCTTGACATTGTCTCGAGTTTTTGAATCCTACATATTACTTTATTTATTTAATAAATATATATTATACATAACATGGTACTATTTATTTCATCCCCTGTTTCATATTAGTTAGTGATCTTTTAATTGCAGACAACGAATAAAAATGTAATTGCTAATTTCACAAAATAATACAGTGATTATTGTTTCAAAACTGATAAAAATAATGGTAAAAGATCAACTATATAAATCTGAACTCCTCTATGCTTTTGCAATATAATGACAAGTCAGATCAATACTATACATAGACAGAATTTAATATATATTTATTACACATTTAATTATTGTTTATAATTAATGTAAATTCTTGCATAACTTATGAAAATATTTGAAAAAGGACTAATAATTAATTGTATATTTAATACTAACGCATATGATAACAGACACGCTACAACTTGTAACGAAACCAACTTAACAATAACATAACTTGTCCTTAAAATTTTTTATTAACTGATCTTCTGAATATTTTTCCGTCCTTTTCAAAATTATGTATTTTGTAGCAGAAGGTTCAAAGAAACCAACAACAGTTTATATGAATAAATTTTAAGATAAAAATAGCGTTAAATAGGTAATTCTATTTTCAACACTATTTTTGATAACAATAATTATTTTGTTTGCTATCAATAAATAACAGTTTATTCATATAAATCAAAAAAGCATTTATTCAGCTTTAAAATGATTACAGAAACAGGAAGCATTATATTTAAACAGAGATGAAATATTCAGGTGGAATTAATCATGTACTGACTGACTCGACTCGTTTCGTTTACTTTTCCAGAATTGTGAGTTGTGACTGCAACATGGAAAATAGCAGAAATACGCGCTGTGCATTACACGGCAGTAACAGTAAATTGGCAACCACGCGACAAATATTTTCGGATGTGATTTGGCAACTGCGCCTTCGAAATCTGAAATTCGACATAATTCCTAAACTCACCACTCTAAATGGTAGAGGGCATACCAAAATCTCCGGTTTTTTGAACAGTCGGTATTTCAGAACATGAGACACGAAGTCCCATAAGATGATAGGTCTATTCTATATCTCGTCGGTGACAGTATCTCGTCGGTGACGTTATTACATTGATACAAGCAATTGTTCGACGTAAAAAATGTGATTTAAGAGAAAGGAAAAATTGTATTTTGTGCGGTATATACCTGAATGTTCGCAACGCTTACAACATCGCGGTTGGCCCAAAGATGATACCGGTTCTGTTACAGGCTAAAGTCGAAACCGGTTCTGTTCCAGGATAAAGTCGAAACCGGTTCTGTTCTAGGCTTAACACTAGACTAGGGGGCAGCACTATAATGGGCACAGCCAAAACCCGAGCGTGAGCACTCTCATCTATTTAGTCTCTGCTACAGCTAAACTATATACACCTGGTACCTGGTTCCCGAAGGCGAGTGCACGAAGTAAGAGTACTTCATGGGCGAGTGATATCTGTCTATAGTACTCGTGTCCAATATGGCGTGTATATTGTGAATTGCATTAATGTGCAGGTAAGATTGCCTTAATTTTTGTAATTGTCATCCTACAGATAAGTTAAATAATGAAAATCTGTGCCTTTTGTGGTCACGACTCTTTGTATATATTAGTATTTTCATTTACGTTTCAAGGAGTGCAATGTTAGTGCGATTTTTTCACTAAAATATGTGAACTCTGTCAACCTTTGCACCTTCAAGGTCCGATTTCAGAAGTAAATTTACAATGACAGGTGTGTCGTGTGGACAATATGTGTTTTCAATTGTATGGTTTGCCGAGTAAGAAATATTTTCCAGTGAAAAAAGAGAAACAAAGTTCGAAGATAATTTTGCAAACAGTCAAATCTAAACTTGATTCTATAAATTAATCAGACTGGAGTCAAATTTGAAAATTGAATACCTACATTTGAATATTATTTTCAATAGTGATTTTCAAAAAGGTATTTAAACAAAACAATATTATGAGAATGGCTAATAATATTAATCACATATATATATATATATATATATATATATATATAAATTAGAATATGTATAATTCAGAACTTGTAATTAAAGTAAGACTACAATCCTCTGCAAATTACAACCAAGTGAAATTGTGTGAGTTGTACGCAAAAACATTGAATGCTCATTACATGACTCAAAACATTATTTAATAATATTTATGAATGAAACATTAAATATTTTATATTTCAAGAGCTAATGTTTTTTTATCTTTTTACAGGTCTGCTCCTGCTTAATGCAATTGTGTCTGTGAATAAAAGGATTAAGATAAATATAAGAAACCTGTAGTCAAACAATGTACAATGAACTACAATGGAAACGTGCCAGATTGGCATCAGTTTAATGCCTCGCAAACAAATGAAGTTACTGCTCCTACACAAAATGTGAATTCTGGTCATTTGGCATTCATTCCTGGTGTTAGTCCACCAACATTGAATGCACATAGTCTTAGTTCTGAGGGTCTTAGCAAACATCAAAATGATACAAATTTTAATCCAAGAAATTATCAATCGTTCAACAATGTCTCAAGTGGGGCAAACATTTCAAACAACAACCCTCTTGCGTCAATGGCACAAATGCAAAATTGCATTAGCCATTATACCTCTCCAAACACAAGAAATCCAATGCTGGATAACTTAAATTCTTCTGTGGATCCTAGGAATACAGCAATTGCGAATATAAATGATGACCTAGGATACAGAAGTAATCAGGTGCCTTTCAATGGGTCTATGGGTCACCTAACTGGGCCAAGTTGTAATTTAAATACATCTGGGTCTATATCTGGACTTGCCTCACGGTCTAACTCTGGATTAGGACCTGGAACTAGTCCTAGAACTGGAAACGGACCTGCAGCTAATCCTATATATGGATCTGGTCCTAGACATGGGTCTGTATCTGGATTCGCATCTGAGTCAGGTTCTGGGCCTGCAAGTATGGGACCAAGAAATACTAATTTGGGTTCGGTAAATGCTGGGAAACCTGGACCTCCCTCGTATGTGCCTTGCAAGGGGCTCTGCTGTAATTCAGACCCCAATATTAATTATCAACAGTGGGAAAAGTTTGGATCGTATCAAAATAATGCAATGTACAGAGACAATGTACATCCACCCAATTACCAAATGGAAAATAGACATTTTGGAAATAACTGTAATTTTAGGAAGGACAATCTAGAAGGAAAGGAACCGATGGGTTCTGTAGTTCCCAATGCGCCTGTTATAGATCACAGAAGAAACTTTACGGATTACAAGTATCATAAAGATCACTCGTTACATAGAAACTATTCAACACCTACAGGAATGTACCCAAATTATCCTATGCAAAATTACAATTACTCGACAGAGCATCAAAAGTACCCTTATCCAATGAAGGAACATCCAAAGCCGAATAATATGAGTATTCCAAATTCAGGAATGATGAAGCATTCGGAACAGAACTTTATGCCTCAACAAAAGTATAACAATAAACAATTTCAATATCAAAATGGAAATATGTTACCTAAAGCAGTGTCCACTTTAAACGTTGGTGGGAACATGGTGTCGTCTCCGCAAAATGCTTATTTCAATTCGCAGTTTACAAGAAATATTCCAACAGAAATGTCCCACGAGTGTCAGGAAAGTACCGATAATACTGCGATAGCTAATAGACCAGGAGGTTCTTTTTTACACAACTCACCTCCTCAGCATCAAACGTACCAGCATAAACTAGCAATGCAAAAATTTTCAATGGAAAACCACCTTAGAGAATTAAGTAGAATACCAGGATATCAATCACATCCAAAGTACAAAGAATGCATCATGAGATACAGACAGCTAATAAAATTACAGCAGTCAACTAATTATCAAAATTCTGTTCAAACTTCGCGAGTAACAACACCAGTTAACGCCGCACTACCGCCAATTAATTTACAGTTCGATCAAAATGGTATGTTGATAAACTCTAATTATTTGCCAGATGGTATTCCTAAATTACCAAATGCACCACCTGGAGAACAATCTTCGGAGGCTATTGAGAAACAGATTAAAGATCAGGCTATTTCTGTAGCCAATGAGAAGCGTCAACGAACTCAACAATCGGAACACTTAATGATGACTACACAAAATGAACATGTTCCTTCTTCGTGTCTAGAGAGTTTTCAAAAACAAGAGCAATTTTTAGTGCAGAAGGACTTCAATCAAAATCAATTGAAAGTACAAACGAACGACAGACATAGTTTCAATACTTTGAATACCGACGATAATAACAAAACGATGATGCAACAAAAAGCTTCGAAAGAGTTCGCTAATAAACCAGAACTCGACGTTCGGCAGTTTCTAGCTAATTGGGATGAAACAGACGATGAAGAAAATACATCGAACTTGTCAGCTACAGCTTCAAACCAAACAACGCCGGTCGTAGTTGTGAGCTACGAGAACCTTGATCTCTCATCAAAAACATCACAAAACTTGGAGACATCTAGAAGAAATAATTTTCCCTCGAACAATACTACATCGGACAATGACAAAGAAGTAGAAGAAAATATAACAACGCAAGACTGTTTAACGATATCGTATTCGTCTTCAGAAGCCACTGCTGATATCATCGATACTTCTAAACGAACGATAGAAGAAGGTGTGGTAAAACCAGGGAGTATAATACACTGTATAAGCAACGGTCCTGATGAAATACCTACCATACACATAGTAGATAACTTAGAAATAAGCAACATTTTAGGAGCATCCAACGACCAAGTAATAGAAACCTTAGAAAAGCAGAATACAATATCATTATTCGGAGAAGCGGCTGATAACAATAGAGAAGGGATAATTCTTGAGACTACCGAACAGCATGACAAAGAGAAAACTCGTTTATTATCTACAAATTATGACGATGTGGCCAAGGAGAGTAATATCGAGGATCCTAACATTTCTGAAACAATTCAGACAGTCACTGTTTCAATAAATAGTCAGGAACTGAGAGTTTTATCACCTTCGGTAAAGAGTAATTTGGATGTTGCTGAGAATCTAGAATTGAAGAAACAGAGCAGTTTCGTCAGTGAAGAATCACACAATCCTGACGACATTAGCTTACCAGATCTCCCAACATCCGAGTGTACACCAATTTCTACAACCTTGAATACTCCTATTCATTCTGATAGCGAAGAATCTTCACAAAACATGGAAGATTTATCTATATCTATATCCACGAATCCAATAGAAGTGATGCAAAACAGTCCAGTAATTAGTTTCACCCAATCTCCAGTTAAAATGGAACCGTATGGACAGCTGAATAACGAAGATAAACTTGGTTACAAGACTAATATTAACAATTGTCACGAACAAGACACGACCATTAACAATTTTGATTTTTCTGCTGATAACTCTAAAGTCAAATCTGTTGAATTATCTAAAAGTAAACAAGTGAAAAGTCTTGGAACAATAAGAAAGAAAGTGTTCTTAACAGAAAGCAAAGAATGTGATATAAGAGTTCTAGACATGTGCGAGACATTAACATCATCTGCATATGAATTGGAGGTTCAACAGGAGGAAATGGATAGCGAAAAGAATATAGAGTATGAATCTTTAAGCTGTATACATGAAGGGAAACAGAAAAAGAAGAAAAGATCAATGGATTCGGGGAAATCTACAATTCAAACAGGTAACTCGGCGACTGATATAAATAAAGCAGTGCATACTGTGATCTCAACTGGTTCTAATGTAAATTTCGTAAATCCGACAGGGTTCGACAATGAAGCTTCATCATCTAAAAACGAAGATCTGTCTAAAAAGCAAAAAATCAAAAATTTGAATGTATCAATGACCACTATCAATCCACTACTTTCAGAAGGCGATTTAAATACAAAAAAGAGAATAAAGGAAAGTGTAACTTGCGTGGATAAATGTGTAGATAGAAATACGAATGGGGATAAACTAATGAAAGCACAGAAGAAGAAAGTGGAACGATTAACACAATTGAAACGGTCTGATATGAAGCGGATTGCTAGAGATGGTTCGATCTCGTCTCAAGATGATGATCAATCTGTGTGCCATATGACTTCTCAATACAAAAATTATTCTATTGCTGTGATAAAAGATACCGTTATTTTAAGTGATAAGAAATCACACGGCACTGCAGAAAAATGTGTGAACATCTGTTGCGAGAACCCACATGAAGTTCAATTCAGAACAGACTGTACCAAAGAGCTTTCCGATGAGATAGAAATGAAAAAATATTCCGAAAATTGTAAGAGGTCTGGAGTAGTACAAAAAGATCTAGATATTGCAGATGAAGACATTAGATATACTGCGGGAGAAGCACGTTTGTTAAATGAACACAACAGGAACAAAGATAGACTGCATCGAGACAAGAATATAGAAGAAAGGTTGCAGAAAGGCGATAATGTAAATAAAGAAGTATCTTTAGAGCAAAATGTATCGTCACTGGTTAATCCGAGCTCAGACGATTTGGCTGCGCCAGAGGAAAGCTCGAGGCTTAAATTTAGAAAGAGCTTCGTGAAAAATGCTAATTCCGAGTTTGGAATACAAGTTACAAACGTAAATTTAAAGTTCAAAGATAGTGACGTCGGAAAAGAATTGATATTAGGAGATAAGGGACCAGAACACGTGAAAGATGGTCTGGATAGTATAAAAATTGAAATAAATGTTTCCTGCGCGGAAAGAAGTTTAAAAGGACACGAGCAAAGCAAACGACTTTTGTATGAAATTGATGATTCGTCTTGTAGCAACATATTGGATACTCATTGTCGAACACATTCCACCGAGCATGAAATACTGTACGCTAATTATGATAAAGTTCATAAGATAATTGAAAAGTCTCCTGTGGTTGGAGATACTACTACGAACGAAAAGAATAAACTCACAAATGATGTAGCAACAGTAGTTACAGATACAACTATGAATACTGTTCTAAAAAACAGTGGAAAAAATTCATTGGAAGTAAGCGATGATGCTTTTTCATTTATTACTTCCAAAAACACTTTGACTTCGGAGAGTCAGGTTGTTACTAAATTATTACAGAATAATATAACATGTAAGGATACGTTAAATTCAAATATAGAGAAGAGTACTAATTGTTCTTTTAATGTTGATACGATCAAAACAAAAAGTGCAATATCTAATACTGCCATAGTTGATGCAAATAATAAGATGTTAACTAAAACAAATGATAAGTTTGAAGAAGAAGAAGATAGTTCGATGAATACGGAAGGTGATCATAGGATTAGAACACAAAATCACTGTTCTAATTTGGCAGAGAATTCTTCTCTAATTGTAACAGAGGCATTTAAAAAGAGTGATGAGAAGAAGCTAGATGACTTATCTTATATGTTAAATAGTTCAAAGAAACTACCGGATATCGATTTTGTAGAATTGAATTCAAAATCGTTGAGCTCTTTAAACACTCTAGATTTCGATTTGAACCGGAAGGAGTATAAAAAATGCTTAGGAGTGAAAATTGGCGAGTTAGATGACAATTATACGGGAATGTGGAAGAAGCCAAAGATAGATCACATTTTTGAAGACTGTAACATGTTCCAAAGTACCAGTGGGTACATAAATCCTATATTTTCAAACATAGATAAAATGGAGGATTTGCATACAGTTCCTGTATACACTACCAAAGATGGAAAAATATCTTATAGCCCTAACCAAAGGTTTACACATCATGAATTGATGATGGAAGCTCGCAGACGTGAAGCAGGTTGTTCTACACGAAAGTCTCACTATGTCGATACCTGGAACAGCTATTACAATTCGAAGATTCGCAAATTCCACAAGAAGAAACGGCATCATGGTTTCAACGATAAAAATAAACACGAATATAAGGATACCAAATATCTCTATCAAAAAAAGAGGAATTATTTGGACGATTTCTGTGGCAAACATCATGTTAAGTATAAGGATTATGTGCATAACATTAAAAATAATAATGCTGTTTGGCTCGATCGTTTAAAAATAGACAGGATATGCAGCAGCAGTGATTCTGATGAGGAAATTATAAGTCATAATGAGAATATCATCGATATAAGTGATTACAAAAAGATTCACGCTATAGAAAATAAAACAGTTGCAGGTGTTTCTAAATCATACAAACGTGAAACGATTACAGAGCCAGAAAGCAAACGCAAAGAAGCTGTGACATCTGATGCATTTTTATGCATCAAGAATAATGATACACCTTCCAAAGAGACACAGCTAATTCAACTTAATTTTCTTGATAGCAACAAATACCCTGAAACTATAAGTGATAAAGACAATATAAATTCTCAGATCATGAACAATGACTTCGTCGATAGAGAAATAAAGGAAAATGTTAAATCTGATGAGAGTGTATCGTTGTTGGATACATCTAATTGCATTTCAGATAATCTTCAGTCAAGTAAAGATAAACAATCAGACGAAAGATGTAAAAAGTCAGAAATTTCCGAAGATGATAGCAAAACTATAAGTAACGATGTTAGGGAAGAAACAGGTATCGAAGAAAATCCAATTTTTGAAGAGAAAGAGGATAACAAAGTATATGCTTCAGAAAGTCCTATTGATGCTAAGGAGCACCAACAGGAAAAAGACCTGAAAGAAAAGATTGATCAGAGTCCTCTTTCAAAAAATAAAGATACTTTCGAGGATCGTACTGAAACCTGTGTAGTTTTAGAAACTAATCAAGATGAAGAAGCAACGTGTGAAGCTTATAAAACAAAACATCACGCATCTAACGAAACGTCAGAAAATCATCTGACAGAAAAGAATGATCAGAGTCCTCTTTCAAAAAATAAAGACACTTTCGAGGATTGTACTGAAACCTGTGCAGTTTTAGAAACTAATCAAGATGAAGAAGCAAGGTGTGAAGCTCATAAAACGAAACATCACGCATCTAACGAAACATCAGAAAATCACCTGAAAGAAAAGAATGATCAGAGTCCTCTGTCAAAACATAAAGATACTTTCGAGGATCGTGCTGAAGCCTGTGCAGTTTTAGAAACTAATCAAGATAAAGAAGCAAGGTGTGAAGCTCATAAAACGAAACATCACGCATCTGACGAAATGTCAGAAAATAACCTGAAAGAAAAGGTTGATCAGAGTCCTCTTTCAAAACATAAAGATACTTTCGAGGATCATACTGAAACCTGTACAATTTTAGAAACTAATCAAGATGAAGAAGCATCGTGTGAAGCTTATAAAACAAAACATCACGCATCTGACGTATTGTCAGAAAATATTTTAATATCTGGGATATCTAAGGAGACGTTGACTGAAGTGATAGATGTATTGCCTAAGAGCAGTAACGAAGATTTGAATGATGAAACAGATTTTGGCCAAAATATGAAACTGGTACAAACCTCGAATACAAATGGAAAGCATGAAGAAAATATAACCAAGGATGCAAAAGAAAGTATTATATCCATGGGAGATGAGAAAGATGACTCAAAAAACAATGTTTCAAACGTAAATAATGTTATTTGTACAAAACAAGAGGAATACGAATCTCAAATGATGGATGTAGTTACAACTAATTCAGAAAGCTCAAAGTATTCTGTTGAAACAGTTAAAACTAACGAGGCTGTGAATACTGATCTCACACAAGTAGATAATCTAACGACAAAACAATATATTGAATCAACAGACTTTTTGGAAACTACTACTCATATTAACAAAGACTATGCCATTAACAAATCAGTGATACCTTTGGGAAATGCTGCGGACGTTACTTTGAAAAGCATAAAAGATGTTTTAACAGAAGATGCAATGGTATCTTTTGATAATTCAGAAGATCATTCGAATGCTAGCTATCCTGATAAACTTCAAAATGAATATGAAACTAATCTTACTGGAGAATCTTCTATAGAAAGTGAAATGCCTAATTTGTGCATGTATGATGAGACAAAAAACTCTCTACCTGAAACCTGTGTGAAAGAAAAACCAGATAAGGAGGAGTATAAACAGGAAGAAGAAGAAAAGTGTGAGTTATCTTCTTTCGAGTCTTCTAGAAACATGGAAACTGATTCATCTCAAAGAAACACGGATATAAAAATGATACCAAAACTCGTCATAAAGAAAACTGATGCTTCAATTTCGAAAACAGAATACTTGTTGGATTCTACTCAATCCGAATATCTTTCTGATAAATATAATACAAAGTTACTACCTGATTTGCGGCCAAAAATACCTAAAATGATAATTGTGAAAAGCAGATCACGTTCAGCAACACCTACTACTGAAATCTTAGAAAAAAATAAATATGAAAACACTCACAGCTTTTCGTCAGAGCATAATGATACTAGCATGGATGTAGATAACAGCGATACTGAATCATATACATTAAAATATAAAAATTACGAAAACAAAGTTCCAAAAGTGAAAATAATGTTGGACAACATTTCTTCCAAGGATTTGAAGCTATATATGAAACGAAAAGCTACTAAAAATATCGTCTCAAAAATGGAAGTAAAAAGAATTAAAATTCAAGAAAATAAGAATTCCCCAATAAAGTATGACACTGCAGATAGTTCAGAGACAGAAATTAGTGGTTCTGATGATGATGAGCAAACCCTACAGGAATTGTCAACCAGCGAAGCTGAGAAAATACCAAAATTAAAATTAAAGAAGCAAGATGAGGATATGATTTTATTGCTAGAAAGAACCAAGGAAAATTATACAAATACTTCAAAAACACTTATCAAGAAACCTAAGAAATCCAAAGAAGAAGGCGTTAAATATTTTAATGATGATGAAATCAGGAAAAAATATCCGCAATATATTACTGAGAAAATTCCTAAAGTTATAATAAAAAGAACACAAGTTGGTGCAGAATTTAAGTGCGAAATTAGTAAGAATAAAAAGTTTTCTAATATTGATGCATCAAAGTGGCAACCAAAAGTTAAATTAGAAAGACTAAAGATTCTAGACGACATCGCGAAAGATACAAAGGAACCAGAACTCTTGTTAAGTGATAAATTACATGTCAAAAATGATATTAATGAGAACGATTCAGATTATAACGGTACAGTTAAATTGTGTAGATCTAATTCAGTATCCAATTTATCGACTATTAAATATAAGCAGAGAAGATTTTCTGATCCTGATCACACGAAACTAGATATTAAATCAACTTCAAGTGATATTGGTTTAAAAAATAATAAAAGTAAACCACCATATGCTAATGAAGTATATAATCTCAAAGGAATCGATAATGAAAATAGAAACATAAGAAGGAAAGGTAAAAATACATCATTGTCTCGATCTAAAAGGGTGAATCACAGTTTAAACAACGAAAGTGAAAATAAAATAAAAGAAATAGATAAATATGAAAATGTTATAGAGGAATCTTTCGAGAATCATTTGATGGAAGATGACAATGATTCATTGGTTGAGAAAAGTGAATACTCATCCTTTGGGACCAAGCCAAGTATATCTTCAATAGAAGGCAAGTACTTGTCTTCTGGTATTTTGCATTCACGCAACTTCGATGATAATGATAATTCTATTATTAAAGTTGATTCTTCGGATGAAAGCCAAACTACTATAGAACTTCTACCAGCATCTCCCGATAGCAGCGACAATGACAATGAATCAAAGAATCGTGAATTTGAAAGTATATCTAGAATGCACTTAGATCATGCCATACCAACTCAATTGGAGCTAGAATTAGATCTCATTGACCTCAGAAATACACAACATTCGGATGTGCTTACGCCAAAAATTAATATGTTAAACTATGCAAATATTGATAAATATGAGCATGCATCACATTCTAAAAACGAATGTGTAGACACTGGAGCATCAAAAACATTTTTCAATGATTTACAATGTCCTTCGCAAAGTGCCTTTAATAAAAACAAAGTGCAAAGTCCAGAAAAGAAATCAAACGATTGTTTTTATTATAATGACTTATTAGTTAAGGAAGTCTTAGCTGCTAAGGAAACACTGAAGAAATGTCTATCTCAATCTGTTAATGAAGATAAGGAGAAGAGGGTACCAAGACCTAAAACTGTAGCAGAAAAGAAACAGGGTTTAAGTTTCAGTTTTAAAAATCTCGAAAAATCATGTTATAAATCGGAAGATAAGAAATCTACAAGCACAGGAAAAAAAGAATATAAATCTGTCCAGCAACTGGATATTGAAGAAGTTGAAGAAAACCATTCCAAGCAAGATGAACACTCTTCTAAGGGGCAACAATTAAAATTGAAAGAGTCACAAGAAGAAACATCTTACAACTGTCCTATGGCTTCTACATGTAGATCTACGTGCGTACCTGAAATAGCTGCGATCTCTTTAAAAGCAACCAAAAAATTTGGTCAAATTGCTATAAGCAAAGAATCTTTGAACATAGAAACTAATACGTTCAATCTCCCCAACAATCTGGATACCCTACAGGATATATTGATACTTACCGAAAGAAAATCAGAAAAGAAAACAATAAATACTATTCAAGATCAAAAAACTAATGATAGTTCAACTGAACCGAAGACAAAAGAAGATAATATGCCATTATTAGTGCCAGAGTTTGCTTTAAATTTTGATTCTAATTCGGATAGAGACAGTTCCAGATCACCACCTGTTATTACAAATCAGGAAGAAAGTGACAATGCAGTAGAAAATGCGAAAGACACAAAGAATAAAGTGATAACTCCAATCGAGAAAATAGAGGATAATAGTAAACATTCCAATAAAGACTGTGAAATGACTATAGCTGATATTATAACACAACTAGCTTACCATGAAAAGGTAAATATATATTTATTGAGCTCAATTGGAAACATAAAGCATCTAATTCTTTATTAATGTGTTGTATACAGGCAACAATAAAGCATAGGAGATATTGCAATTTGTGTGAGAGGTGGTTCCCTACAACATCGCGACATCGGCGACATTTAGCTGGATATCAACATCGTTACATGGAATTAACACAACGTAAAAGTATTCACACTTTATTCATTTTATTCACTGGTAAACCTTGTCCAAGACTTTTGCCAGCCAATGTCATCCGTACTGATTGTTCCATTGGAGAACTGACGCCTTTACAAATTGCTGTACAGGTTTGTCTCCGGAATTACAAGAAACATAGATGATAGATATATGTAGTTCTAAAAGTTTACTTTATTATTTGTGTATTTTAGGATGTATCAAACTATGTGGAACCCACAGAAGACCTTAAAACAATAGAATGATTACAAGGAGTCACTACAAACTACTATAACTGTGTACATATGTTCTCTGTGATCACCTATAGTAGAACAAATGATGTGAGTACCTCTAACAAAAAGTACTATAAACTACAGAAAAACAGTTCTGTAATAAATTTAATCTCAATCGAATTGTACATGTTCATTGTATAAGTACTATTATGAAAAATTAACATCTACGAACTTTGCAACAATGCGCTGTTAAATGATGTTAATTGTTAAAAGTTACTTGGAAAAAAAATTATTTTGAGTAGTTAGGTATTTAGCCAAAGATTTTCGCTACAAAGTACATATTAGATTATTTATAGTTTTCGAAGACTGCACAGTCTTTTATTTGTACAAATAAAGTTATGAATAATATAAGAAATGAATGTGCTCGTTATAAATTTTAACTTATACTGTGAAAAGACTTACATATATGATGTATAAACATATGTATATATATATGATGTATAAACATATGTATATATATATATGTATGTACATACATACATTCACAATATATATATATTTATATATTACCATTATTATTATTATTATTATTATTATTATTATTATTATTATTATTATTATTATTATTATTATTGTTTCAAGAAAGCTATGTATTCTTGCAATGTTAAATAGACCTAAAAACAAAAATATATAGTTATATTTGCATAGAATTATATATTTTAAGCAGGGGTAGTCAATGTGAAAGATATCTATATTTTATGTTATAATACAAAACGATGTACTATGAGATGTTACAGTTTTATACTTAGTACAATGAGAAACTATAGAAACAAATATTAAGTTATTCAATTTATTTATGTATTCTACATAAATTATTTCAGTTGCTGTGATTCTAAATCAAATTTTGCTAATGAATAATTTAATTAAATAAAATCAAATTGTATTTGAAAATATCGAAAACATATTTTTGAAGTATTCCAATAATATACGTTCATTTTTGTACATACAAGTAAAGAATTATGAGTTTGTAGATTTATATTTCTTAATAATAATAAGTGTGATCTTATTTCTAAAAGGCCTGATTCTTGTTTAATAAGAGGAACATCGTTCAGCTTAACAATAACATCTCATGGCTCGTTAAGAAGTTTATATTGTACAGCGATATATGTTCACCCCTGTCACTTGTTTCTGTTTTATTCAAAATATTTACATGTGCCTAATAAGTTATTGTTCATATAATAATGAAGTTTTGAATTGTTTTAACTGTTTGTTCACTATTTTTCTTATTATTAATATACACAATCTAAGAATAGGAAATATTCTTAAAGAATAAGTTCCTAGCTATAGAAAGAAAAGTGGAGGAGACATATTTCTTGTTACAAGGCTAAAAAAGAAGTGTTGGTACAGGGTTAACACAGTACACAGACAATCGTTTCATAGTTTTCTGTTCTCTGGTTTACATTCCAAAGAATACAAATATATTGACTCACTTTATTGAAATAGAATATGTAGTTTTATTATGAAATTTAATCAAATAGAAAAAGTATATATAAATCTATTGACTGTTATTCCACTTAATGTTTTGTTTCATATGTTTGTTTTATCGATTTCATATTTTATTCGCACGAGTGCCTTAAAATACACCTAACAGTATTTGTCGTATCATGTTATATTTTAAATGCATATATATGTATATATATAACATTAAACAAAATCATATATTTACATGCACTCTATTCTAGTGCATATTTGTAATGATCTTAAATGAGATGTGCATAATAACACTGCAATTATGAGAGTATATAATTCCAAATGTACAGTTATTAAAAGAAATATAGGTAATGTATCCTTCTATAAACTTATAACTTTAATATAAAAAACAACATTAGTGGATGCGTCTAAATGATAATTATAAACAAAGAAATATCTTCTCATAATTGGAACCTAGTTATGCACAAGTTTACGATTTCAATGTGTGTTCTATGTGCCTAATTATAAGAAGTCTATATACATTGAAGTTCAATTGTGTGTAATACTACTTATTATGTACATTTAATATAATATAAGAGTACGTCACGTGTATATTGTTTACACGGTCAAATCGAAAATATTGATAATTTTATAGATATTCATAATTGTGCGGCAAAGAATTGTATCTATTTGGCAACATATGTACTGAGTTGGAAAGGAGACTTAAGAATTTTATAACATTTCTGGCGTGCATACATATAGTATCTATTAGTAAGAATGCAACAAAATTGCATATATGTATAACATTTGATCATCTAATAGCATAACAATTAAGTTTGAATATTTAAGTTCTACTATTTGAACATAATTACATTATTATATAAACAAAAAAAAATCAGGATATTCTTAAAAAATCAAATTTTATGCAACATATATTTCGTTTAGATAAACAATATAGATTTTTAATGAATTTGATTGGTGACTTCCATTAATGTAAATTAATATAAGGTGGCACTGATTCAATAAAAAAAATGTTTCTTTAATCACTATTGCATTTGAAAATCAAGCTTTATAGTTTAAAGTATAATGGAATATAAAGATGACAAAATGTGAAAAATTTAAATTAATGTATTATTTAAACTATTTGTATAAACTTTTACTTGCAGAAATTTTTTCATTTTATTTCAATTTTCTATTATTTTGAATACCAATTTTCAAACATCAATATTGTACCCATCTGTCAGTAAAAGATAATGTATTATAATGTTCCAATCATTAAACTTTAATTTATAGCTATTTATATTTTTAAGTCATCAGACTTTATATTGTACATTAAACACAAATTAGATTGCACCGTCTAACTGGATCAGATCCGTATAATGAATTGTGTGTAATTGTATATTTTTACAAAGTTTACAATTGTTCATTCCATCAAGAATGTAGACTTTTGAAATGGTTGTTAGTTCCACAATTCTGAAATAAGCAGATAATTTATACAATTCTGCTAATTTTGTACACTGTGTGGGAATAATATAGAATAATTGTGTGAGATGTATTACACTAAGCTGCAAGAGTGTTTCAGATCTGTAACATTCTCAATTTCAAAATGAATTATGAATTTTATTTTTTATAAGAATTATAAGAAATTTAAACTTTACAATATTAAAAGATTCAAAATAATTATACTATACATTAAATAATTACCAAAATCACTAAGTTTCATATAGTTTAAGTTTTTATAAAAATCAACAGATTGGTTACTAAAATGTTACATATCTAAACACAAAACCATTCCATAAAGCAGTATAAGAAATTTTATTGATAGAATTAAGAATTATACAAATCGATAGATTATGTTGTTATTGTATTTAAGCTACAAAGTGTATACAAAATTTTAGTTGATATATTAAAGAAATAAATAGTAACAAAAATTATTTTGTGTATATGTATTATATTTTCTGTTTCTATATCCTGCTTTAATAATTTTATTTTATATTGAGAATAATAATTTATGCAATTTAATTGTTTACAAATTCTGAAGAATACAATTTCACATTTAACAATTTGTTAAATGATATCTCTGCTGTTTCTTTAAAACGCATCTTTGTATAGATAATATACATATACAAGTTGAAACGACGTTATTGTTATTACGTAATTCAGTTGTAAACATTATTTACTAGTTTTTTAATATACATTCAATTTCGATGACTCTGAGCTAACTGCATAAGATAATACTTCAAGTTATTGATTAAACGGGAATCTCGAGAAGCGTGCGCAGTTTTACGCGTAAGTTGTGAGGATGATGTTTTACGAAGTTGTGCGAATCCTTTTCCATTTTATTACAATATTTTACTATGTGACTGGTGAATCGTTAACGAAGAAAAATGAAAAACGAATTAGTGTTAGGAACAATTATCCAATGTGTCTCGATAGCTTCGACATACACAGAGATAAAATAATTCGAACGTACGAATCTCGCGACAGGGGTGCTAAGTATTTAAATGAAACAGAGGTTGATTCAAAGGAAGAATGTCTGAAGTTTTGCTGTGATACTGTGGACTGCGATGTATTTATTTTTGAAGAAAAGGTAAACACAATTTTCCATATTGTTTATTAAGTGCTTAAACCAATATTGGTTATAACATTTCCTAAACACTCCTATATGAAATTATTTACATAACTATAATGGTAAACAAATAAAAGAGTAACATATTACTTACTTATTAGCATTCCAATAATAATAAATTGTTATTTATATAACATACAATTTAGAAACCTGGATCTTGTTATCTTTTTCAATGTGGGCCATTACATGATTTTAAATGTAAATTTACAAGTCATGCAAATTATAGTAGTGCAGTACGCACTAAATATAACACGGAAAATAATGCACAACTGGAGGAGGAAATTCGAATTTCGCAACAAGAGCACGAGTTAAAGTCTCTTAGGTGAGTAATGATTATATATCAACAATTTCTACACACAATTGATATGCACATAAATTTTGTATAAACAGAAACCTTGCAGAACCTGCACCAATGGAGTATTCCTATACTGAACCATCTATAAAATTAATTGCAACTTTGGCACCAAAATTATCATTAACTACACAACCTACTAAACAAGGTATTTGTTAATTGCAAAATTATCCAATAACAACAAACACAAATGGATAGTAACATATTATGTTATATAATAGCTTGCAGTCGCAATCAATATGAATGTAGAACATCTGGAGATTGCATTGCAGTATACAATGTGTGTAATGGCATCCCACAATGTTCAGATGGTTCTGATGAAGCTGCAGATCTATGTCGTCCTACAGAGAAACCAACTATACCTCCTCCTTTAATACAAAGGCCTCAACCACCACAATCACTTTTGCCAATTGATGTTATAAAATATCAACCAGTAGTGGATTCACACAAGTCTCTTGCACCATTGTATGCCCGTGTTCCAGAAGTTAATCCTAAGCCATGGGAACTATCTAACATAGCCCATCCAATGATACCACAACAACAGCCTCTTTTGTATCCAGCACAACAGCTGGAAGTAGCTCCACTGCATAAAATATATGGTGCTCCAGGGTATCAGTGGGATTATCAACCCTTATACGAACAAAACAAAGACATGTATAATCCTGTTAATTCTTTTCATGAACCCAACAATATAAATTCATACGAACGTAAGTAAAGCATCTCTATACAACCACATTATTAAAAACATAACAATACATTACAGATTTATCATTTTCTAGAAAATCAACCACATATTTTCAATCACAAAGGATCAGGTGTTATAGGCGAAAAAGAAGCAGATAAGTAAGATGTTATAATAATATAGAAGCGAACAAAAATGTTAACAAATTGTTTGTATAATTATATATTAAACCATTTTCCAGTGGCGCCTTGTTAGATGTAAGACATCCGTATACATCGCATTTTGTATCACCGAATAGAGATTCATGGCAAAATACTCAAGTGTTTCCTTCCCCATCTCCACTACCAAATGTACAACAAAAACAGATACATGAAGCTGAAGGGAACATAATTATTACAACTACACCACCTTGCGATGTAAGTTTATTTTCGTTTTATCGAGTATTGTAGTAGTATCGATGCAATATATTATTTTAGGTATCGCATGAGCAAACAGATTTGCCACCAAAAACAAAGGAAATTAAGAAAGTCGATCAGCAAGGAGAGAAACACCTTGTGTATCAGAAAGAAGTTGATCAGAATAATAATAAACAAAATGCATTAAACAAAGAAACTCTGAAGCATAATCATATTCAAGCAGCGGAACCTAAAGGTGCATAATAATATTGTGATCTGTTAGAAATTTCACTGTGCTTCTTTTATTCATGTATTTTCTCTGTACAGAACATAAAAATGTAATAGTGATCAAAGATCACAACAAAGAGCATGGAAAAGATATTGTAATGGTAGAACCTCTAAAACAAGTTAATGAAATTTTAAGACCTAGAGGGGCTGTTATATCGTTAGCTTTGGGACTTACGATAACAGCAATCACAGCTACATTAATAGTATGCCGGCTACGAGTAGTTCGTAGACGTGAAAAACGTCATGGACCGTATGCTCACGATGCGGACTATTTAGTTAATGGAATGTATCTTTAAGTAAGTATATTTTGATTTAGTAATACTTTTATTGTAATAATTTCAATTCGACATCTGACTTACAATTGATATCAAAATATCAATTTGGTATCTAGTAAAAGTGTTGATATGTGTATAATACATGTTATGTAAGTATAATTGTAAAAAATTTATTAATGTACTATAAAATTTATATATTCTGTTAAATTTATATATTCAGAAAAAAAATATTAAAAATGTTTTATAAAATCTATTTTTGTTTAACTAATTTACTTTTCTGCACTGTCAAATTTTAAATTCTATACTAAGTTTCAGATTTAAAAAAATTGACAATACGAAAAGTTAATAATCATTTTTTAATTCACTCAATAAAATACGAATGCACATATAAGTTTTGTGGCATTACAACATTTGTAAAAAAACTATATTTATATGTATATTATTTTACAACGATACGATACACGTGTCTGTTTAGGATTCTCAAAAACAAAACCATGATTTCAATTCCTAGATCAAACACATTCTGATACATTATAGGTAGTCTAAGGTGGTATAAATATCGTATAACAAGTCCCATTTTAAATGACTACATATCTCGTTTTATACGACTAGTTGTATTTATGTTAATTTAAATAATTCATATTGTGTAAACGCTATGAAAATCTATGAAATATTTATAATACTGCAATTGCATACATCAACTTTTTTAGCACAATAAAAACAATTTATTAAAAATCTTTAAGTTATTGTAAATTGTTTTAAAAGAACATGATTTAAAAATTATAAAATTTTATGAATAATTAAACTATTATTTTATTAATTATTACAAGTTTTGTATCACAAAAGTAGTAGATTGTTATTAAAAAACCTATGTCTCATGTAAAAATCAATTATCTTTAATGTTTAACACATGAATATTAACGTGCCAGATATTAATTACAAGTGTTGTCTTATTCAGCTATCATTACAATTAATTTTCTTATAAATATTACAGTACTATTTTTCCAGATATAAATAATGTATGTCAGGAAAAATAATAGTTGAAATGATAGAAAACAAATTTATTTCTATAGCATGAAAGAGAAATGTATGTAATTTTGAAATAAATGATTAATTTTAAAATTTGTTTTATTTGAAAAAAGATATGAACAAAATCAAAATAATTTCAATTCTATAACAAGTAAAATAGACCATACTATTACTTATACTGTAGCAGCTGAAAATTATGATACGTTTATAAATATAACTGTACGTTTGTTCAAAATGAAGTAAAAATATTATTTAATTCCATTTACTGTCACACTCTTGCATGCAACTACTGACGATTTGTAGCTGCTGCATTTTGCTGAGATTGTATGAATTCAGGATAATCTATGTACCCATCATTGTTGTTGTCATCCACAGAAAGTATTGGGTCTATCACTGTAACCAATTCTTCATCTTTGAACAGTTTTTCTCCAGGGTGGGTTCCTCCTGCTTCCCTACCTTGTTCTAAATATAAAATATTTTTTTACATATAATTGCCATAGCATTAAATTGTATTTTAAAAGATTATAAGTAAATAAATATATACCATGCCAATGAATCAAAGACTTGATAAGTTCACAACCATCTAACTTATTATTGTTATCGGCATCGTGCATCTTAAAGTAATGGAACTGTAGCTCTTGTTCTGTCATTTTACTAGTATCTAGTGGAACTTCCATATGTTCTTGGATATGACTACAAAAGAAAAAAATTTTTGAACAATTGAGACATAAATATTTAATACCAGAATACAACATCAAAATTATATAAACATACTCTTTTTCGTGAACTATGTTGGCAGCATTAAGTATTTGCTGTGGATGGTCATGGTGTCCTTGTTGAACTGGTACTTGATGGGTTGGCATATGTTGTTGTACAGGTACTTGTTGAACAGGAACCTGATGCATGGGTACCTGTCCTTGTGGTTGCTGGTACTATGGAAATTCAAGAATATAAATACATTATACATGTTATAATCATAAGATTAAAAAACATACTGTAATATATTATATGCAGAACGCAATTGTTGAAAAGTAGGTGTTAAACAATTGCTATAATTTTTTCAATTACAACACGAGTTTACCTGTTGTTGTGGAATTTGTTGTGGAACTTGATGGACTTGTTGAACAGGCTAAAACAAACAAAATGCACATCAATTAAACAATTAAGGAAAATATTGTATTTGCATAATTTAAAGGTAACAATTGTTCAACAATGTTCTTTGCGACACAGTCAAAAGGAATAAAGTACATTTTAATAATGCTTTCATAAATAGTAACCATATGTTTAACGATTCAGGCAATAAAACTCACTTGATGATATTGTTGAGGAGACACACCTGGTGGAACCCTTTGAACCTGAGCGTGTACATAATTACAGCCGAAGGATCCGATTATAAACAGCCAAAATGTCCAATTCATTTTGCAATATTATTCTATGAACAATGAATACACACACGTAGTTATACATACATTGGAACATAGCGGGCGAATGAACAATCTCTGTGTTATTATACTCGCTAATATTATATTGACACTCAGATTAAGAAAGTAGTGAAGCGAACAAATTTTTAATATACCTTGTTTACAATTTGGGATGTACATACACACAAACTGACATAGAATCGAGTGGCTTGATCATTGGCAAGACTGTATACCGGATCAGAAATTTCAGGTTATGTTACAGAAGTCATGTAGACTGACGTGGACAGATTAAGCAGGTGTTACATTCTAGCAGTGTTTTCACCCAGGTATAAAATATACTAGAATCGAATATATGCTCATAAGTTTGGTGATCATGCGGTGATTGACTTATCATCCTACATACATACAACGTTGCCGTTTTTCGAAGATAGTATGTATTCTGTGGTTCATGTTCGAAAAATTATACAGGGTGTCTCAAAATTCCTTCTGCTCCCGGAAATGGGCGGTTCCTTGGGTCATTTGAAGCGACATTTTCCTTTTGCAAAATGTTGTCCGCGGCTTTGTGTAGGAGTTATTAACGAAAAACACGGACCAACCAGAGCGCGCCTAGTCGCTCGGTGGCACGGTCAGCGCGGCGAGCCGGGGGGAGGAGAGTGTTGTCGGTACACTGCGATGTCGTAACAACTAACAGTTTCTCGATTATGTCCCGATTTCGATGAGCTTTGGATATGTTGTAAAGACCACGATTCTGAACAACATTTCCCTTTAGACTTTTTGCCTCGCGTCTTTAGTTTACGAGATATTTGTAAAAACTTGTAATTGAATATGCTTCGTAATGTGTGTCACTGTCACTGGGTCATTCGGTGACGAACTGCACAGATGTCTTCAGGTCCAGGTGTACGACAGTACCGAAAGCTAAGGGTTGTACGGTCAGGTCAACGAACTGTACAGCTGATGGTAGATAGCAAGTATACGACAATCACATGTTTCGGTTTTCCTGCAGATTTGTACGCAGAGTCGATGGGTTACTATTCGAAAACATCGTCCGTCTTTCTTTTAGAAAGTTTCTTAAGGGAGGCATAGGACAATAGAGACCCTAAAACGCCACGCCGACCTAACATTTCTACCTCTTGCTGGCTGAAAGGACGGACGACCTTTTCGAACAGTAACCCATCGACTCTGCGTACAAATCTGCAGGAAAACCGAAACATGTGATTGTCGTATACCTGCTATCTACCATCAGCTGTGCAGTTCGTTGACCTGACCGTACAACCCTTAGCTTTCGGTACTGTTTTTACAAATATCTCGTAAACTAAAGACGCGAGGCAAAAAGTCTAAAGGGAAATGTTGTTCAGAATCGTGGTCTTTACAACATATCCAAAGCTAATCGAAATCGGGACATAATCGAGAAACTGTTAGTTGTTACGACATCGCAGCGTACCGACAACACTCTCCTCCCCCCCGGCTCGCCGCGCTGACCGTGCCACCGAGCGACTAGGCGCGCTCTGGTTGGTCCGTGTTTTTCGTTAATAACTCCTACACAAAGCCGCGGACAACATTTTGCAAAAGGAAAATGTCGCTTCAAATGACCCAAGGAACCGCCCATTTCCGGGAGCAGAAGGAATTTTGAGACACCCTGTATATATATTAGACTCGTTGGAAAACGCGACAACATATGCTATGAACAGAAATAACTTACACTATTTCATGGATTTCATGCGTGTAACTGAACAATTTTATGGATAAAAATACATGACTATTTCCCCAAGATGACGCATGTGATTCCTAATTTATAGTAGTTTATTTGAATATGAATTGAATATGAATATATATATATATATATATATAATTAGTCCAAATAACACCCAATTCATATTCAAATATATATATATATATATACATACATATATCTCCACAGCATTGTCGCTATTGGCAGAAGAATCGTCTTACTAGAACGTATATGTATAGGTATATGTTCATGGTCACATGGTATAAAACCATGTGTACATGGTACAACGCATGCGCATTGGTTCTGGATAACGGTAGAGTTTCATCTGTTTATAGTTTATACGAATCTACGATCTACAGAGTCTGCTCTGGTCTGCTCGCTACAGAGAGATCCTTAGACCATATTGGTCTAAAGTCTAAATAAACGCATAATACATTACATTCTATTGTAATCAACAAATTTGCACAAATGACATCAAAACTAATTTAATTTTTGTAAATAATGACGTTTTTGTGAAGTCTCTAGAAACCCTACATGAAAGTAATTCAATAACGAAATATTATTCAGTATATTCATTTATTATAGATACAAAAAATACAAAAAATTATTGTTTTAGAACGTATTTTAATATTTGAAGTTTGAAAATAAAAATTCATTTTGTTCTGGCAAATTGCTTTTACAGAAATTTAATTCTAATTAGACGGTTTTCATGCAAAATGTTATGAAAAGTATTATATTGATATATACGTTCTTTCTATATAAGATACGTATTTAGCTGTATATTTAACACCTTTTATAACTTACTATAGGTATGGCAATATACTATAATTCTAGTCAATGACTTAACCCTCTGTTGTGAAGTTCATACTTCTGCAATGGCGGAAATATATACTGTTCCTTTCGGTATGAAATATATTGTGTGATTGTACGATATTAAAAACTGGTTAAACAGTTGTTGTTAGGCTAAGTACGATAAAAATAGGATTTTAACAACGTACCTTAAAATTACAATATCAAAGGAAGTCTAGTCGCATTAGAAGGTACGTTACCAAAGTCGCACATTTTTGTCATTTTTGTAATAATATTGTATTTCATACAATTTTATTTCGTTTCTTTGAATTTTTAATATTATTTTTATTTCCTAATATATTCGTCAACTTCTTTAGAAAATTTGGATTATTTGGTCTTAAATAATATACCTAAAAGTATCCTAGTCAATTTTTACCGAATTTTAGAATGATCCTAGAGCGTATTAATCTTCATTTCTGACAACAGTTAAATACATATTGTGGATATTGTTCTTCATTCTAGGTGTAATAATAAATGGAAAATGCCTCAAATACGAAAAAAATTTCGGAAAGTAAAGAGGGTTACGGACATCAGGAAAAGAGCACAGTGCATGAAATATAAATCATATGTACCCTGTAAGTCAAAATTTCGTATTTTCTCGTAAAATTGATTGTTAACGGTAGGGTACGTTGTGTGTTACAGTATGCGAAAAATTAAAGACTAATAACAATTCATTAGCGAAAGCACTATCTGACGAAAAAGAGGAGTGCAATTTATTATTTTCTCAAAATGTTGCTTTGATGGCCGAGGTACAAGATTTAGTTTCAGCATGTAATAAACGAGATGTAAGTAAAATATATACAATAGAACGTCAATTATCTGAACTAATTGAAACCGAGGTTGTTTGGAAAATCAAATTGTTCGTATAAGTGAGGTTCGGATAATTGACGCTCTACTGTATAAGTATATATAAGCATTCTGTAAATGCAATGTTAATATGTGATATATATGTATATGCTTCAGGCCGTGATAATAAATGTTTCAAAGAATGCTAAAGAGATGCTTAAAGTGTTAGTAACAATGACTGGATACTTGACAAATACAATTTCAATATGTCAGGAATATACAGCATCTACCAATACAAGTTTATATACAGCTTACAGTTCTGCTGGGAGTAAGATTTTTCAGGAGTTATATTTCATATTCTTCTGATAATGTTAACACTGCTATTAAGCATTAGAAAATTATTTTAGGAAAAGACTCGCATAGAAGGGTGTCAACAAAATCACCGACCAAAGGAGTGGTAAAGCCTATGGTGAGCGGGCACACCATTACAAAACCTACCATTAATTTGAGTAGAGTAACTATGCAAGATATTAATAATGCATCAAACTTAAGTGTGATACCAGAGGTAATCACACCTCCAAGAAATCAAGAAACAAACAGTCTGAGGTCACCTGTACCTGTTGCTGCGAGACAACGTAGATATGTAGGCATTTTGAAACAATTTAAGTTTAAATCACAACATTTCAGTAATTAAACTATCAATATTAAATTATTGTATAGGATACTGACCGTACACGTATAATGCCAGAAAGACTGACCGTTAGTTCACCAAGAATGAATGGTATGTTGCATTAGTACTATATAATGAATTACAAACATGATCATAACATTTATTTGTTTAAAGAAGAAAATGAACGAAGGTTGAGTAAAAGAAGAAGCAGATATTCTGGAAGAATGTCAGGAATGCATTCCAGATCAAAGTCAGGTAGACTTTCTGGAGGTAATAGTACGCGGTGTAATATCGGAAATGTTGAACACATAAGAAGCCCCACAGTAAAACTCAACGATGTCTCAAAATTTCTTCAAAATTCTCAAAGTATTAATATTCGATTGGTTCGTGTTTTTTTTTATTAATTTCTTTTATCTGGCGTGAAACTTTAAACGATTTAATTCAGATTTGTTTTATTTTTTGTTGTAGTTAACAGAAACGGGGAAGAACGAAAGTGATGAAGGGAGTGTTCATGCAGAAAATAGTGACGATATGAATCAAGATGATTCTCAAATTAGTGTTACAATACCAGAGACATCCCGATCTGACACATCAGAAATAACTAACGAAAAGACCGTCGAAAATGATACACAGGTTCTTCGCGAATCGGACGTTAAAAATGAACAAAAGAAAGAAATCTCTACAACAGCGCAGAATTCTTCATCAAATTATGATGATCCTCTTGAAGGACCAAGTTGGTTATTCAACAATTTCCAAACTGTGCCTTATAATATAAATGACGAGGAGAAGACTGATAATATAAATGTTTCTATTGATAATAGTACGTCTAGATCTTTGATAGTAACAGAAACGAGTGACGAATCAGACGATGAAAAGACTATGGATGAATCACAGCCACTTTTAAGCGAACAAGAAAGTAAATTAAATAGCTTCTCTGAATCCGTTCAACAAGAAAATGCTGAAAATGATAGTGTTAGTAGTCAAGATGTAAATAACGACACCAGTTTTAATACATTTGTTCCGTCTACTCCGAAAGATACCAGTCAGACGGAATCTAAAACCGAGAATGAACCGACAAAAAATTTGGTTAATTTTATTACACAAAGGCGAGGCTACACTGTGGAGGATGAAGAAGACGAAGATGATTTTACTTTGATGTACGTGCGTCATCCACGTGACATGCAATTCGACATAAACGATTTAAAGTTTCCTGTTTTAGAAGAATCCACACTAAAACCAATAGCTTCGGTCGAATCAGAACCAGAAACAACAACTACGCTTCGAAAAATATCTCAAATCTGCCAGATACCATCGATTTCGAATAGTATAGATGAAACTGTGATCAATCATTCTACAGCGAATTTGCCTTTACTAGTGAATTTGCCTTTACTAGTGAATAATGATTACGATAATAAAGACTTAACTCCGTTCAAGGAAAAATCAGATCCTACACAACGTAAGAAAAAAGGGAAGAACATAGCTTCGAGGGATGCGGATGATTTTATCGTTGCTGCAACAACGATAAAAAAACAAAACAGCCAGAAAAATAAGAAAACTAAATCTACGAACCAGGATCCGAGTACTGCTAAAGTGGTATTGCAGAAATTGGACAAGTCCGATGTTAAGTCGAGGACACCTTCTCCGGAAGAGCTGCACAATTTCAGTCCATCATTGTACGTATATAAATTTCACTTTAAAGGAAACTTTCAGTCAAAATGTTGAGAAAATAAGTGGTTTCTATATTTTTTTGAAGATGTTACATACTATACAAAATCTTTTTGGCTTTTATTACTATATTTTCTAAGACAATGAAAAATATTCTAAATTCTCTTGGGTGGTTTTAACAATTTTTTAAATATTGTTCAAAAGTGGGATTCTTTAAATTTCAGATTTCAAATATCCCGAAATTTTTTCAACTTATTTTTTAGATTAAAATTAGTTTGTGGAAAGACCGACATTTTGACCGGTTGTCGTAATTATACCTTAATATTATACATATATTCTTTTAATAGAATATAAATATCTATAATATACTTACTACAGCAACAAGGCATCTTTACATGGAGGAGACACGAGTGATTCAGAAAATAGCAATGCTAGTGCAAATAGTATGCCTACTTTAGGTCGACCTCGACGAAAGCGTGCCCCGAAAAATTTTCAGGAACCCAGTTTAAGAACGTAAGGGATTACATGTCTAAAAGATGTTCAAATTTAATTGTACAATCTTATACTAACTCGTAATTGAACTTTATTTCAGAAAATTACGAAGAAATTGTTAATAAAAGGATATGAAAATCGCTGAACCTCGAAAAACGAGTGATTTTACACAGTTAACTTGTCTCTTTTAGCGATATATTGAAGTGTCCATCGGAATAATGTAAATAATTATGATACGTATGAATCAAGAAATTTATTGAATTGACTGTTGCAGTCAAGTAGAAATTTCAATATTTTGATTGGTCAGACATTATCTATAATCCGTTCACACATGAATCTTTCTGCTTCCATTATATTGCGCACATTTTTACTATATCAGCCACTGTTGATCATTTACAGAAGATCGGTTTGCGACGTAGTCGTAGCTTCGATAATTTGGCTTCCTCTCTCGTAGTATTCTTGTTGTACCTATTTTTTGTACCCTTATCTAATGTTGCCAGAAATAAATATGAAACATTTAACATGTTTTAAAAACTTTAAATCCTTTACACAAACACAGTGTTTCGTTCGGTACATTTTTTAGCGTAGTTAAGCTGTATTAATCAAGTTCCTCCAATAAATCTGCAAATAATTATTTCTGATGGTAAAAAATATTTGAACGTATATATGAATATTAATAAAAGATAATAAACAATTAGAAGAATTTGTATTAAAATAAATTCATTTACGTATTTGAAATAGAACTGCATCTATTATTAATAAATTAATAGTGTATCCATCGTCAATAGATTATAAACTAGCTTATAAAATTTTTCGAAAACAATACAATTGAAAGTGCGGTAAAATTGAAATCAATTTTTAGTTTTATGAATGATAATATTTCTATGAATGATACTGGTCAGATGTTTGTTCCAAAAAGAAGGTTTTGAAAGGATAATCTGGGCAAGGAACTTGCTAAACATAGTTGTAATTCAGGGTATCGTGGTATTCGTTGGGGTACAGCCGGTTCTCTAATTGGTAAACAGATTACCTGACCGTTAGGGAGTTTCGATGCACGCAGAAGTAAACATTTTACCTGAACGGCAGCCGGTCCGGCGCGTAGCCGTGACAAACAGTGCAATTATCTTCTGGATGAGTAACACTCACTTTAACGACTCTGTTTTTGTAAACAAGTGACCTGAAAGGGTCGGCGATAAACGGGGAAACCTAAAATCAAAACAACATTCTCCGATGACGAGAAAAATATGTCAATTCCGTTCATTGCAATGCAATAGGTGCACTTAACACTAAACCTACCGACCATTAAAAATGATTGGTATGTGTTGCCCTTAAAAATTACAAGATTTAATTTATTTAGGCTTTGCGCGGTTATTATTGTAATACGTGCTCTAATAAAGATATTTATATAATTACTTCTTATGAAATCATTTTTATTATTTCAATAATTGTAAAATAAAAAATCTGGAATCGGTGGTGGTGGTGGTGGTAGATTTAGTGTTAAATTAGTATCTTTAGCGAAAGGAAAGATGCTAGATGTGTATATTTAAATGACGAAAAAATTCTGAGCAAAACGTTTTACGTTATTTTAAATTAGCAATTAATGAAATTCAATTATGCAATTCTGACGAAGTAATATCTGAATGTAAATAAAATACGCGTCGAACGGAAATTCCATAGTGCGATATATGTAATCGTGATTTCTGTAGTGAACCGCATCTCACTGCCATGTGTTTATGTAATTGAGTATTAATTCACCGGTACCACGCTGGTATAATTTCAGCTGTACTATAGAATTGAAAATCAGTACCATTCATTATAATTAAGAGACTAGATCTCGCGACTCAAGCTTCCGAGGAAACCAATTTAATGTTGATAATGATTTCAACGTTATTTGGTATTATGTAACGAAGGTACAGTAAAACCTCTCATCCGAATTAATTACTTTCTTATTATAAATATGCCGTTTGTTTAAACGAGGATTACGAAGTCTCGATATTTGTTTAAATGTTTATGTATCTCGTGGCTCCTAATTATATTGATTGTCCGATATACATAACTGCACAGAGTTTCGTAATAATTGTACGTCATTATTAGTAGAATTTGGTTGCCAGATCGCAGTCTACTTGGACGATAAAATTCGGTATTCGTATTGTGGTCGTTCGAGGGCGGAGTCTGGGTCTATTTTGACCCAGAGTATTAAAACTGTCGTATCGATTACTCAGTTTCTGGCGAATTAATCAAATGAACAGCTGCTGCATTAGGAGTAATGGATAGATTAATGTGTCTACAAGAAGTACCTTCAAAAATAAGTTTTAAAAAATTGAGAAATGAAGCGGTGAATCGTTCTGAACTTTATCAATTATCAATTAAACATCGCCGTTGCTAAAACAGGGTAATGCGAAAGGAGTTGGTCTCGCATCGGGCGCTGCGGATAGGTAAAAACATCGTCGCGCGTGGGTGTGGAATAGTAAATTCGAAAAAAGAACCAGTTCGCGTGGCACGGCAGAAAAACAGGAACGACGAATTTAACGCGAGGTACATTTACGCGTGATCCGGAAACTTTTCGTCCGTATTTCTGTTTTCATCGCGAATCCCACTAATATTCGGACACTCTTAAAAAGACGATAACTTTTTTAATATCGGACCATGCGACTTGGATTTTTTTCGAGAAATTAGAACAAATAGTTTGCCACATCACGCGAAGAAGAAATTTTGAAAAAATTGCAATTTATATGGGCCTATATGGAAAATTAAAATTACATTTTGCAGATCCGTGTCGATTATATATACGGTAAAAAAATTTTAAATTATATTTACAATGTGTACAAATGTAAAAATACATTTTGTAGAACTGTGTCAATTATATATATGGTAAAAAGTTTATTAACGTGTTATAGGCTGATCTTTAAACGTATGTAGCTTATTGCAACATTGACCTATGTTTATAAAATTTTCAGAATGTATATAATTGACATAAATCTACAAAACGTATTTTTCATATTTTCAATACCGGCCCACACAAAAAAGTTGTAAACAACAACATTTAGTATTTCATTTGTAATTCCAACCAATAGCAATTTTTGTAACAATTTCTTTTCCACGTCATGTAGTAAATTAATTGCTCTAACTTCTCAAAAAAGTTCAAATCGAATGGTCAATTATCAAAAAAGTTATCGTTTTCTGAAGAGCGTCCGAATATTAATGGGAGTCAATGTACATAGTTGGTATAATTACGATCATAATCGTATTCATCGATGGTAAAGAAATTGATGAGATACGTGTGTTTTGAGGCCAGTACGCAAGCACGTATATTCAGGCGAGTAAAAGTTGTTCGGAACGTTAACGCGCGGTACCGGCGTTTAAACTCTCCCTCCAGGAGAATCGGTGGTGTCCAACGCGCATGCGCCAGCCATTTCCTAGTAGTGTCGATTGTTCGGCCAATGGTGGAGCGTTCGTGACGCCACGGTCGGCCAATGGTAGGGCATCTCGGTGACGACCGTGCTATTTTTAGGAGACGTGAGTCACGGGATATAAGGCAGTACGTTTAGTTGGGTCTGTTCACAAGTTGTCGAGAGCTCGTACGGTGCAGCCGCGAGTGACATTCGCGTCGGACGTACGATCACGGACTGTTCTAAAGAGGTGCACACGCGCAGAACCTCACGTTCGTCGGATTGCGTCTCGTGAGTCATTGTTGTGTTGACAGTTGACCCAGCTCCTCGGTCCTCGTGCGATCGTCGCTTCGGCCGAAACTAACTTGCGATTCCGTCGCGCGACACCAAGCCCAGCGGTGCTTACGCTCTCGCGTAGTAGTAGGTGGACGAAACAAAAAATACGGTTTTGCGTCTCTAAACCGTGTGCATTGGCCCAAATCGCGTGTGTCACCGCTCGGAGGTGGTGATGGTGGTGGTGGTGGTGTAACGTGCACGCGCGCACACACACGCACACACGTAGAGTTTCCTAAGTGTCCGTGGGTTTCGAGGAAAAACGGACGATAAAAAGAGACGTGTCGGTGAATTTCCGAGAACTGGTTATGTAACGACGTGTGTGGAGTGGTCGGTAAAAAGAAAAAAAAAAAAAAAAAAAAGAGGAAGCGTAGCTCTGTTCTCTCGAGAACGAGACCGATCGATTATTGAACGGTAACCGATCGTGGTCGTGCAACTATCCCGAGTACACTTTTACGCGTGGCCCTCGACAGAGACGTGTCGAGCACACACAGCCAGCCAGCCAGCCAGTCAGCCCCCCCCCCCCAGTGTGTTGTGTGATTCTCGATCCCGCGAGGCCAGCGCGTCGACTGACCATTTTTGATTGGCAGGCGCACCACATACAATTTCGGTTCTACTGCATCGATGGTGCGAAGTTTAACGATGGAGCAGACGTTCTACGAGGACGCGAGCGTTTACGGCGCGATGAATCGGGAGAACAACGTGGGCCAGCTGAAGCGTAATCTGACGCTGGACCTGAACCTGTGCCAGCGGCAGGGTCCGCACGCGAAGAAGCCGCGACTGGGCCCGGTGCCGCCGGCGCTGAACAACATGCCTATTCTGAGCTCACCGGATCTGAACATGTTGAAGCTCGGCTCGCCGGAGCTGGAGAAGTTGATACTCGCTCAGCAGGACAGCCTGGTGGCGAACTTACCGACGCCCACGCAGATTCTGTTCCCGAAGGTGGTGACCGAGGCGCAGGAACAGTACGTACGCGGTTTCGAGGTGGCTTTGAACGAGCTCCATCATTCGGACAGCTCGCAGGAACCTGGAAGTATGTACGGCGCGACGTACACCACGCTGGAACCACCGAGCAGCGTGCAGAGCACCGAATCCTCCGTGAGCCAGGGTCTGATGCAGATCAAGGACGAGCCGCAAACGGTACCGAGCGTGTCCAGTTCGCCGCCGATGTCGCCGATCGATATGGAGAACCAGGAGAGGATCAAGCTCGAGAGGAAACGTCAAAGGAACCGCGTGGCCGCCTCCAAGTGTCGCAGGCGCAAACTCGAACGCATCTCCAGGCTCGAGGACAAGGTCAAACTGCTCAAGGGCGAGAACAGCGAGCTCAGCGCCGTGGTTCACAGGTTGAAGGACCACGTGTGCCGGCTGAAGGAGCAGGTGTTGGCGCACGTGCAGTCCGGCTGCCAGATCATGGCCGTGCCCGGACAGTTCTGAGTCTTGGGGACAACCGGGCACCAGACATTCTGACGTGTGTTACGTTACTTTACGTTACGTTTCGTTTGGTGGGGGCTGCTCCTACTGGCTGTGTGACTCCCGTCGAACGTGTGGTTGGTTACCAAATGCCTTTTTTCATTTCCACGAGGACGATCCGGGTACCCGGATTTTCGTTAAAAATCTTCTCATCGTTTGGCTTCGTTTGTTCCTTCGAGAAGAAGCCAACCCCCCGCCCGCCCACACGCTAGACGAAGAGGAAAAGACGATGTGATGTGCGACGACACGTGAGAGGAACCGGGAGTGCCTTGGTGGTGCCTAGAGGAACACGGAAGAGACCACGACGAGGATTAATTGTCGTTCGTGTAGCTCTGGTTGAGTTACGGCTCCGTACGCACGTGAAAACCATTGCGTACGCGCCCGAGGGGCGGCGACGCGATAAGTGGAAGAACTGTGCGCGACCAGAAGAACACGGTAGACCGGAGGAGGAGGAGTGGGTGACGAGGTGGCGACGGAGAAAGATAGATAGAGCGAGGGGGAGAGCAGATGGAGAAAAAGAGAGAGTGGGTGGGACCTCGCGGTGCGCGTGGCGGCCATTTTGGAGAACCGCGAGTAACGGCGGGAGATTCGAATCCCCGCGCGCGACTAGAAATTTTCTTATTGTTTTTCTCCTCTGTTTCCCCTCCGCTTTGCGTTCTTTGTAATCGATTCCCCGCAGAGATTGTTGCGTGATCGCTCTCGCATCGTCGTTTACTAACGAAACAGACACACATACACAGACAGACAGACACACACACACACACGGGCGTATACGCGCTTGTTTAGCGAGTAAGATGAACTCTACTCGTTGTTGTCGCGGAATCTTCCGATTCGATTTCTTCATTGTATTCTCTCTCTTTTTTTTTCCTTAGGAGTTTTACAATTTCGAGGGATCGGGAACGATCCTCGGTTGGTCCGGGATTTCGTGGCAATCCGCGATCGGAAACGATTGGAAATCATTTTTATACTCTGGCGACGGGCGGCATCGCGATGTTGTCCGCGGTGTCTCTTGTACGACAACGGTTGGTTTAGCGTTTGATCAAAACCGAACAACAAGCTTCACTTTCGAAGACTCGTACGATGTACATAACGCTGTATACGTATTCTACGCGCAGAGTAACAATTTTAATAGACTAAGGAACCGTTTCTTTTTTCGGAGAGGGAAGGACGCGCGTCGGACTCGTGTAACACGTGGAGGAATAACGAACGTGTACGAGACCTCGTGGACGAGTAAACGCTGTAATTGTTAGATAATCACACGGTGCTGTAAAAGAATTATTTGAAACACACGTCCGTAGAACTCTTTGTTAACGCTCGAGGCTCTTATTGTTTACCCACGCTCGAACGACAACGCGAGCTTTGTTGCGGGACTCCTCGATAACTTTCGCCCGAACGATTTATCAATTGCGATCGTTTAACAACCGCTTTTTTAACCTGTTAACCGGGGAGGACGAGGTGTTGCAATTCGTCCTGTTTCTGTTTCTCTGATGTTTCTATACGTTTACGCGAATAGACTTGTATCAACACTAAACCTACCATTGCCGGTCAAATGACCGGTTTTATATTTTTGATTCTACAATTATCGAAACGACGAAGTTGCTTAAATGGATATTGATTCGTTTAATTTCTTTATCCGTGCACATATTGTAATAAAAATTGCACGAAATCTAAATAAATAGAGCCTTGTCATTTTTATACGCTGAAACATTTTAATCGCTTCTAGTGCTCGGTAGGTTTAGTGTTAAATCGCATCGAAATACTTGTATTAGTATCGATTACATTTTATCCGCGCCGCTTTTATTCGTTTTGTCAACCGTTTCCACTCGAACAACAGTCACTGTTCGCATTGTTAAATTCGTTTATATCTAGTGATTGATTTGGGTAAACTTTCCATTTTGTCGTTCGTAGAAAATATTCTGAATGAAGTTTTCGAGTAGCTTCGAGTGTAAAGGGTTGATCGTGCTTGCGATCGAACATCGACAAAGTTGCCCGTTTAACAGGTTCGGACAGAACTACCATTGTTTTTTAAGGCTGTACAAATAGATTAGACGTTAGGGAGCGCAGTTAGCCGGCGTTGAAATCACCGTCGGAGACCATCGTGGCGGGTTCGGACGCCGAGACGCCGGTTCGCCGAGACGCCGGTGAGCTGTTCTTGTAAAAATGTTCTTAGGTAAAGCCGTTACGAGCGTCGGCGAACGAGGCGGGTCGCGTTCGAGCCATGACCTTTCGCATGGGGAAGCCCCGAATCTTTCCTTGTTAGATTTTAAGCTGGAGACTAGTGTGTGTAACGAGTCGCGTCCCCCCTAGGCTTTCCGACATCTCCGGGTGTCGCGAAACATTTTCGTTTTGTCATATGTGCATCTAGTCTTGTCCAAGTATGCCCTCGTAACTTACGCGCGGGTTTGCATGAAATGTACGCGTACACGTACACATACACGTATACATACACGCAAGTTCACCGGGCATCGGTTTCGTTACCACGTGCGCCGCGACGCCATGCTGCGTTCAACATCGGGACACCACCGAACAGTCGTTTTAGAATTCTCCGCGCAACTTGCGTAACAATAATTAGCCCTTGGCACTCGGTGCTATTTCAACTCGAAAATTAAACATTTCTTCCGACCAGGAATAATTCCATTCAATACGATTTCTTTTTATTTTATAGATATGAAATTGATATAACACCTCGTACAATAGTTAAATGTTTAGTAATCGATTAGATAAAAATTTATTTAATAATTTGAACAATATATGTAGTACAGCAATTTTTGTGGTAACCCCGAGTCACCACTCGAAGTGCTAAGGGTTAAAACGATTTCAATAATTTCAAAACGCTTCTCGGATGATTAATTTGTAGAAGAAATCTGTAGTCGGTGGTTCCAGTGTTCTGAAAGAAAGCGATTTTTAGCGCGAAAAAGGACGTTGCTCTTTGAATTTTTTATTTCGTATCGGAGAACCGCGCGTGGTAACAAAACTGCGCAGCGTTACCGTTGTGCCATCGTGCAAGGAATCGCTGTAAGGAACACAGAGTTTTCCCTCGTTGCGCCGCAACACGTCGGCCCGTGTACAACGGCGAAGACGGCATGAGAATCTTTACGGCGATCAGCAATAAACTTTCCGCGCGACATAGAGTATAACGAGCAATAATCAAGCAATCATGATGCGTTTCTTCGTTCTTTCGTCTTCTAGTACAATGAATCGTGCGAGTCCGACGAATATAGTTGGGATCGAGCGTGTGCGCCTATTAGCTTCTCAACACGGACGTTTTCAACGCGGCGTAACCGCGTTACGTAACCGTTGAAAAGGTTCGAGGATTCGGAATTCAGTGTGCACAACCGATAACGCATCGCGCATAGTCTTCGGAGCGAGATAGTCCGGTCTCGCACCGGCCGAGGAAACTTATTCGTCAGAATTGCTCGTTCTACGAACGGATAATAAGAATCATATTTTGCTAAAACTGTCGCGATCGCTTGTTCTATCGCAGTTAGATTTAATCGTAGTACAACGGGCGAGCACAGGAGTCTCGCCACTCGGGAGATTGCAATTTACGGGAGGATAAGAAATTTCTATTTTTTCGGATACATGATGCGAGACCGTCGGAAAAAGAACGGGAGAGAGGGAGAGAGAGAGAGAGAGGGAGAGAGAGAGAAAGAGAGAGAGAGAGAGAGAGAAAGAGAGCGAGGCCCTTTGCGAGTCAATTCGATTCGGTATTTCTCTCTTCCCCCCCCCCCCTCTCTCTCTCTCATTGTCAGAGATTCTCAACTTTGTTTCCTCCCCCCCCCCACCCCACCCCCACCTCACCCCCTGTTCACGCGCGACTTTCGGCACACGATTCGACAATTGTAACCGTGTAATTTATTTCCCTTAAGATAAGCGTGCTCTTCGTTTTCTCCTGCTTCGCTTTGTTTTCTTTTTTTTTTTCGAAAACCTGTTAACCGGGACAGTGAACTTTTTTGTCGATCTTTCAGCGACTCGATTTATCGTTTAGGTTCCGTACAAAAATTGTGTCGAGTTTCTATCCTGTCGAAAAGTGCCTGGATATTGGAGTTTCCGGCCCGCAAACAATGTCACCCGGTTAACAAGTATCGCGACGATCACACCACGACGAAACGTGTCTCTTCAGCGTTTCATGAACGGCCATACAGACTTTGAATAAGCTCCGCGTAGAAAATCCTCTTTTTTTTTTTTTGGAAACTCTGGCGGTGTTGTTTGTACAGTGGGAGGCTCCTATCCGTCGATTTTACGGTAACATGTTTTCGTAATGGAACCAGGAGAAAGTTGACCGAGAAATTTAGGAACCGAGGCGCCTGTGCCTCGCGAAACAGCCATCACATACGGCGTGCCTTTTTTACCATGTAATAGAACCGCATCGCCGCGGCGGCGAGTCCGAGGACCTCTCGTTCGCGTTAGCGCACTCTCTATTTTCGTTGTTTCCCGTTCCCGAGGTTCGCGAGAAACGGGAAATTGCGCGCGGGAATCACGGACGATCGCCGGGCGTGTTATTTTAAACCACGGATCTTTGTAGCGGATAAGATGCGAGAATAATATAAACTTGAAAAGTGATCGAGGGCGAGATTAAATGCCAGTTAAGGGAGCGAGCGAGAAAAGCGGCGGCACAAAAACGTATGAAAGTAAATGAAAACCACAATGTGATTTAGTCAGTAAGCGAAAACCCCATTAGAGTATGTATATTGTACATATATATATATATACGTATATATATTTCGATAAATTTTTATATATATGTATGTATGTATATGTAGTGGTACGGTGATGACGACACGTGGATGAGCACCGCATATATAGAGTTATGTATGACCCTATACATGAGATGATAAAATATTACTATTATAATGTAATATTATATATATATATATTTACACATATATATGTTATATATATATATGTATATATATATTGTCTACCGACCAGAGCGGAGAAATCTTTTTTTACGAATAATTTTATTTTTGAATGAAATACGATGAAAAATAAAATTTCATTATATTGAACGTAACGCAGTGCATTCTCTTTTCGAATTGAACCCTATCCCCAGTCTCGAGATTGCGAAATCGCACTATTACTAGCTTTTAATTACGTGGTTGAAGGTAAATGCAAGTAATAAACAATTATCACGTCTATAATCGAAGTGCACTTATAATATCGAATAGATTAATTCAATAATATTACGCTATTCGGTTATAAGTAGACTGCGGATGTTTATGCAATTTGGAATTTTTGTAGACGAATTTTAAGAAACTTGAATCAAATAAAATCTTATTTTCCGAGGTAGTAGTCTTTTTAGATCTGAAATAAATTAAAATTCTACTAAATACTGTCGTATTTTATATCCTAGCATTTCTTGAAAATTTTCAAAAGCCGTAATTGCATAAAGATCCGCAGTCTAGTTATAAGTTATATAATTAAAAGCTAATTGCGCCAATATTATTATACGCGATTACTGCATGCAACGGCTACCCTTTTTTAAGTAAATTCTCAGCAGGAAGAACCGGTGTTTGCGCCTCGAAAAATGTTCTGGGACGAACCAGAATTCAAGCCGGGACCCGTATCTCATCGTGCACCGCGTTAATTATCGCAATTGACTAATTGTCTCAATTGGGAAAGTTCTCGGTACGAATTGAGATCGACGCGACCGGCGATCGTAAATTTTTACAAGTCGTTTAAAGTCGATTCGAAGGTTCGTTTAGACCACCCTTTCCCGGAACACGATTGTTCTAAGAGCGGCTCTAAATCTTCCAATTTAAGTGAGAAACGAGCGCGAGTCGCGTCGGAACAGAATATTTCCTAATTCGTTGGTGTGTTTCCTCGAGATTTGCGAAACTATTCGGTCGTCCAACAAGTTCGCGCAATTTCTTGCGATCGCGCAACTGTTTTGCTTTCTTGTAAAAACTGTGTAACAATTTTCAGCCCGTTGTGCATAGCTAATTTCCGAGAAACACGTTTCGGAAATCGTGAAGATCGTTTCTTCGCTATTTGTATGTACATACATATTTATTTACTCTAATCGTACGTCATGAAATTCAAATTTTCAGTTCAACCATTATTATTTTCGTAAGATATGATTCTTAATTTTGAACAATTGTGTATAGTATAACTTTTCGTACAGATCAGTTCATAAATATAATTTCGTTGTATACGGGACACGTATTGATACGTTTTTCGTAAAATAGATGTGTTTGTATCAATTGCAAGATATAAAAACCAAATATAATGTACATTCATTGATATTTGCATATAAGTTCAAACTAATATAGGTCATTCCATGCGAAATCGGACAGATTTTGGAGTACTGTTTCGGATTTTGTTAAAATTTGAATATGTTGTAGTCTTTAGTGACCTATGAACGAATCTCAAAGGATTTTTCGATGTCTTCAAAATTGTTGACTTCACAGACGTGTAAAAAGAAGTGTCACCCTTTTTTCATTAAATTATAAAACTAGAACTAACAGACCGACGAAAATGAGTTTTTAGGAGGTTATATATGAATAGATATTCTTATACTTTGTTAATCTCTGTACTGTTTGAATTGAACAAATCTTATACGTCGTATAAAAAATTACCGTAGGATAAGTTAGGGTAATATGGTCATTCGTCTGAAGTGGCCAATCGGAATATATTCAATTGTGCTACATAGTATATATGTACATACATATAGGTACATAAGTCCATATATGTAGATGGCGATGTCTCGAGTCTCGAGAGCGCGCGTTCGGCAGTTTTTCAAGAGCGAACTTTGTGATGATTTTGAAAAAAAACATTAAAAGGTAAGCCTTTAAAATTTTGGAATAAACACACAATTTTTTGATAATTTTCAATTATTTGAAGGATGTGGTTGTAGTTTTTGAAATTATGGTGTTCTTATAAATATTTCATAAAGTGTAGGTCGGTATTCTAACCTCACATTATCAAATTTTCTATCGATCCTTCATGATTTTTACTGGGTGATGATCGCACCCATCGTTTCCAATTTATATGACAACTGTATGTTGTTGTGTCAGAAAGTGTAGAACCGGAACAAGAAGTATATAAATTTCTCTTATAGTCGCAAAAAAATCGAGCAGTATCCATTTCAACGTGTGCCCGAATTTTTTCCTTCGTTCTATCAATCTCGATTGATAAATCTACAATAGAAATTATTAAATGATCTCCTATAAAACTTCAGAATATAAGTTCTAGTAAGTATAAATCATTTATTCTTTTACATAAACGAAAAAAACCATAACACTGAATCGGTACATACTAAGAAGCACAGTTCTTTCTTCTCTTTCTGAAAGAGTAGTAAAGCGCAGTGTCTACATCGAGCATCGTAGTCGTTGAGTAAAAAACAGTACAACCAGTGGACAACCAGTTATTTCTATCAGAATCAAATAGCAAATACAGATTCTAGCAATTAAAAAATAATTTATTTCGAGAAATAATAAATAAATAATTTAATTGGAAATAAATTAATTTAATGTTCATATGAAATACTTAATCATAAAATTTTGTTGTTTGAAAAATAGATTATTTTCTTAAATTACTCTAACAGTAATTTAAGGATAATGTTATTTAAAAATATTGTTAAACGCCCAGGTCTGGTTTAATGTGAATTCAAATAAGTTTTGACGTTGTTTTCGCAGTTTCATACGATCATAATTGACTTAAGAAAATAAATTGCAATGTTTCAAATGCAACTACTTTAGTCATACGTGCGATAAAATCAGCAGTCTGATAACGAGGAACTAAAGGTCACAGTGAGGAACTAGAAACAATCAAGTTTACTAGTAATTACAACGATTTCTTACAATCCTTCCATTGAAATCGTCAAAAATAGCCCTCATACAATGTGTTAACAAAATTTAACGTAAAGATATCATGAAGAAAAGACAGGTATAATTTTATACATTTAAAGAGAACCTTGTGTACTTGGAGAGTTTTCTCTCTACGACAGTTATGTAATATTTTAACGGTCGTTGTCACGTAGGGGAGGGGTCGAAAGTAACAATTTGACTTCTCGATTATGGTTGTGCAAAAAGTATTACATTTACAACAAAAATTTGTATGCCAGAGTGTTACAGAAATCTTACATCATTTAACCACGGTATTTTCGATTTGCAACAACTAATGTTTGAGTGATCAACAAAAAATGCAGGCCGGAGAAAGTGTTACATCGTACGTAGTGTTCCGTACTCAGGGCAGTTGTAACACAGTATGGTGTCGATAGTAACACGATATTTTTAAAAAATTGAAGTATTTATTGAACTGAATTACGATTAATAAAAAATTGAGGAAACTTCTTTAAGGAAAAAATTTAGGGGTTAAAATTATTTCATTGCGATAAAAAATGGAATGATTGTGTTCGTACAATAAAAATAAACATAAATTAATACAAGTTGTTTAAATTCACTCAGATTTACGATTGTGGCAAACGTATAAATTGCCTTGCTTAGTGCATTCTCCATGTACCAACTCTGTAACCGACGTTAATCCGTGAAAATATATGAATATCGGAAATATTACGCCATCATAGAGAGGTTGCATCAGTCGTAGTCGATCGTAACGTTACTGTCGACCCTGTCCATGGTTGTGGCCTAAGATTAAAAATGTTCACTAACTAAATGCAGTGGCGGATTTATACCTCTGCCGCCTAAGGACTATCTCTACCCCCCCCCCCCCCCCCCCCTCAAAGAGCCAACTCATTCCTCGCTGCGTTCACAGATTCGTGTACAGCGTACACGGATCCTTAATGTCTTACTACACTTTAATTTCTTGTAATTCTTGTAATTTCATACGTCATTCAAACATGTTATTTTTATTTTTAAATCGGTTAAAATTTTTATTTATTTGATTTTATTGTTGCGACTTGTGCCTTTGGAATTTTTCCAAAAATTTTCCGCCCTGAGCAATAGTCCCTATAGCCCCCCTACTCATGTAACGTTATATTTTTATTAATGAGATTTAAATAAATAATTAAACGTATGCCGGCCTATACTTTCAATTATTTTCAATAAAATTTTGACGAACACAAAAGAAAATGTGTTGTATCTGTCCCGAAATGATCCAATATATAAAATATTTGCGAAAATAACTGTAACAGATTTTCAATTCTTCACAGATTATTACTTTCGCCACCTTCCACTTTCTACCTCGGCGCGGCGTCTCTGCTTCGAAAATAGAATTTTGGCCAGGTTTTTGCAGAAACGCACCGTGTTCAAGCAGCGTGGGTCGCGCGAACGCGTTCCGTGGAAATCGTAGGAGCGACACAGCCGTGCCGGTTTCACTGGCATAAACGCGGGTTTACATTGCTCGATAAATAACGGCCGCTTAATGCCGGGCTCGGGAAAAGCCGGGGCGCAATTAGATCCGCGCGCGCGGGCGTTTATTTCCGTGGCAATTTTCGTTCGTGCGAAAGTCAAATTCTTCGCGTCCCCAATTATTGTTTTACGAGCGCAGGATCGTGCTCGGGCCGGGCCGACCGCGGCCGCGGATTCTCTCGTGCGCGCAGGCTGTATCGCAACGTTTACATTAAACTATCGAGTTATTTTTACACGTCGAGGACGTTGAGCGCGCGAAACAAAGCCGTTCGAGTCTGGATATCGCAAGAGAGAATGTAGGAAGAGCGATCGCGCGACCCTGAGTGTTCGCCGTGAGCGAGCATTTCGTTTTGGATGAGCCTGAAAAACCCTAAGGTGCCTTAATGAGTCTTGAGCTATGAGAAACTGGCAGCCACAGACGGAGACGGAGAGAAACGAGGGGAGGGGGAACATAATCGTTAATACAGTCTCGTATTAATAATAACCGCTGCAAAGGTTTCTTTGTCAGCCGGCTTAGACCCTGATCAAACGATTCATCTTCATACATCTTTCAAACGCGAAGTACGGCGCGCATAAGTAAATACTTGGAATATGAAAAATGATCGTGTAACTGTCCGTGGCTCATGA
This sequence comes from Lasioglossum lativentre, assembly GCA_916610255.1. Classification (NCBI taxonomy): domain Eukaryota; kingdom Metazoa; phylum Arthropoda; class Insecta; order Hymenoptera; family Halictidae; genus Lasioglossum; species Lasioglossum lativentre. The sequence continues at coordinate 6,637,746 of OU744361.1, read as the reverse complement.
ATAATTCATGGCAATCTATCTTGCGTTCGTGTTTTTCGCTTGAGTCACCTTGATTCAAGACGAATTTGTAGTTGCCGCTGAAGATCGCCCCAGGTTTCCGATCCGGCTCTACACGCGTACACTCTTTTCTTCGATTCGGGAAGGGTAGTCACGTGACTTTTCAGGATTTGTCCCTAGAATTTCCCTAGAATACCCTAGAAATCTGGCCGAAACTTGGGTTTGCGGGAATACGTTTGACGTCCTTATACGAGCATATTTTGGGCTAGGTGAGGGCTCAATAGAAAGAGGAAGGTTCAGCGCATGGTGCGCTGGTTATGACAGCAGTCAAAAACTCTTTTTGTAACAGAAAAATACATTGGGATTCTGCGGGTGATTTCTCGACTTTTTTCCCTACTTTGGACACTCATATTATTAGATATCAACATAATCTCGTTACGTCATGACCAGCGCACCATGCGCTGAACCTTCCTCTTTCGATTGAGCCCTCACCCAGCCCAAAATATGCTCGTATAACGACGTCAAACGTATTCCCGCAAACCCAAGTTTCGACCAGATTTCTAGGGTATTCTAGGGAAATTCTAGGGACAGTTTTAGGGTACCCTTCCCCCTTAATCGGTACACCCGAGCGAGCATCAGTACACTCTACATACAGTTTCACGTTGCTTTTTGCGGCAGTGTTCGTTGAAAGATACACGGCGCGGCACGCAACTGGGTCATTACGTCCGCGAGATTCGCCGTGATACATATAATTCGTGTGAAATCATTTACGTATTCATCCTGTCCGACAGACGAAATTTTGCACCTGAGCTCGCGCCCGAGGTCGCGACGATAAGTCGCGTACCTCGAGTTTTCGAGTTCGATCGATCCCGAACGAGATTAAAATTGTAGAAAGTTCTATTGCACACTTCTTCTCGAACGGATATCAACGAGTTATCTTGAACATTATCGGACGTTTATCGCTGCGCCCGCAACTTATCGGCTGAATGAAAAGCAAACAGTCGTTCGTTTCAAGCTGCACCGCTAATAAACGAGCATTCCTTCTAATCCGTAGATACGAGTAATCGAAAGGAATTTACCAAATGACGGGGGGTACGTCGAGATTAAAAAAAAATATATATATATATATTATATATATATATTATGGTACCAATAATAATGTACGATACAATTCAAAATATACCTAGGCAGTAAGTCATAAAGTAACTCGTTCGTTCTCGCTCTGAATTTATCCATCGAATTGATACAACACAGCGATAAGAAATCAATACGATCGAGAGATAAATAAGTGAACTCCTAAACTGCTTCATTGAAAACGAGAGGAGATAAGATAAGATAAATTGTTAGAATAAAATTGTCGCTGTTGTTTACGAATAATAAAGCAACGTGCAAAATACACTATACTCTTCGCGACTTCGAGAAGCAAGGAAAGATACGAAGTTATACAGGGCTAAAGAGGATTAAGGATGTTCTGGAAGTACAATGGGAGACAAAAGTACATACATACAAGAAATTCGAAATCCATCAATATATTGGTAATGAAAGCCATTCATGAGTATATTTTGCATTAAAAAAATAGATTAATTTAAAAAGCTTTCGTTTAATTAGTAAATTTCATGTTATATTTATGTTTTAATCAAATTGTCTTCATATTATAAAAAATTGTAAGTGACATTTGCGAATAATTGTACCCTCTGTTTTGAACTTCGAGATAATAAATTTGTGATATTCAATATATATAATTAATAATTACGCAATAAAAAGTTAAAAATAAATATTTAAATAAATTAAAAATACTCCAGAAAGCAATACTCATGGTTATTATTGAGATGACACACGATAAATTTGACGTTTTGTAACAGTTTATAATTTTTTGCTCTGTAACTGTTTAGTGAATCCTAATAAATTTTGAATATAATTAATTACATAATTTTTACTATACATATATATAAAAAAACTGGAGTTTCTAGTTGCGTTTTTTCAAGGTTTAAATAGGGTTTGAAGTAGAATTTTATGAATTCTCCATAAGAAGACGTGTTAAAATGTGCAAACTTTAAGTTGCTATAATTCTTAAACGGTACAGTGAATCGAACCCAAACTTTGGTAATTGCATTCATTTAGTAAGAATTATATCTTGTCAAATTTTCAAAAATTTTGTTGCGTTTTTATATACCACCAGAACATCCTTAAATGAACAGAAATAGTAACTGCTGGTTGCCAAGAAGTAAACGTGGAAGCAGAAAACGATTAACGGAAACGACTCGGAACAATTGCTCCGGCAATTACAAAAGAGATTCGGTGAAAAGTATCCGGAAGGCATCTATCGGAGTCGTTAAACAAATAGTACCGGGCTCTAATTGGAAGCCGCAACTCCTTCGTCTTCTTCGTAGGGGTCTCTCGAAACGTACTCTCGATCGTTCTCCGGGTTACGTAGCCCGGGTGTATGGGGTTCAACGTCCACGAGGTTCGTTTCCCGAGTAACCGGCAAAGAGGCAAGAGCTGTTGATTACACGGACGATTTGATTAATGTGACCCTATCGTTGCAAATTCGACTGTCCATCGATCACCATCTCGACCCAGCAGTTTCCTCGCCGAGCTATGCTCGCGACAATGACACTTTGAACCGTCGCGTCGCGTCGCGTCGCGTCGTCGCGTCGCGTCGCGCGTCGGAGAGTCGAACGATGCGATGGCGAGCCAGGCTGGAGAGGGATCCTCTCCCGGTCGACCTTGCATTTTTATTTAACCAACCAACGGGCACGCGAAGCGAAATAGTGAAGTAACTGTGGTCGGAACAGTTGCCAACGGGCACCGCATAATTTCCACGAAGTCCACTCGCGCGGCCCCGTTCTCTAATTGATCGATCTTTAATTAACTCGCCGCGATCTATGCGGCGTATGGCGATTATCCTGGGCCCCTTGGCGAGCCAGGAAACACCGTAAAGGGGCCAGGGGAAAGGAGACTCGGGCCCTCTCCGCCAGCGGCGTTGTCTAGGAGCAGGAAAGAGATGTTGTTCTTCTTCGTTCTCCTCCTTTGCTTCTTCTTCTTCTTCTTCTTCTTCCTTCTCTCTTTTTTTCTTCCATTTACCTTGGCTTCGGTGGAATGTAAGAGATAAGTGGACGTGGACAACAGGAAAGATTTCTTTTTAAATGGAAATATCGTGTACACGTGGTGGTGTTGTCCTCGCCGGTCACAGGTGCGCGAAAAAGTTGTTCTTTGCGCGATCAAGGAGCAAGCCTCGGCGTACGTCGCGCCTCGTGTATAATCTGCGACACTGTGAACGTTTAGGATCCCCTTCACGAGAGGAAGACTCAATCTGGAACTACATAGGTAACTCCAATAATTTCCTTCCCTTCTTGAATCTCCATCATTTGTTCAATTCTGTAAGGTTGCTAGAGATTACCTTCCGATCGATATTCTTAAATTAATCTGTCTACTGTTGAATCGGATTTACTTATTTATGTCGTAAACGCATAAATTCCACAGTTTGGTTCTAGGAGTTATTAAATCTGTGCGGATAGCATGAAGTATGAATCGACCTTTAGACGTTTAACAATGAAGGCCACGAATTAACTGGTGCACCTAATAACCACTCACCCCATTACAATGTACAGGTGTCCTCCGCTAGACGATAAACAGCTTGTTATTCAGTAGTTCGCGATTATCCGTATTAGCATACCTGTTTACATAGGCTTGAAAACATACAGTAAGTGTTTCACCCTCTTCGATTTCGAGTAATAAAGCATGTCGCTCGAGAAGCGATTACCACTACGTATTTTTAAAAAATTAGCAAGTCACCGGAGGTTGTGATTAATCCTTCAGGGACGACGCGACGCGACGCCCAATTCTTGGTTTCTTTCCTTACGATCGAGGTTGTGTAGTGTTACGGATGTTACCGACTTTTAATATGTTTCATTTTCAAATTCTAGGAAGTAAATGAAAACAGATGAATGTATTATATGAACCGTTTAATGTAAAAGTGGTGGAAGTCGAAACAGTTAGGGTAATGAGGAATTAAGTAAAAGTTCTATAAAACGCGATGATGTCGAAGGATGTTACGTTGTGGTCTTGTGCAAGCCACGCTAAAATTATATTACAATTATATTTTATTTAATGACGATTAAACCTTTCACATGTGGTGTTAAACTAAACAGACAAATATTTACTTACACCGCATTAAATGGCTCATATACATGGTACTCAACCCCTTCGCGTGATATGACAGCAAAGTCGCCAGATTAGGGGAGAGAGCACGTATTAGGGGAAACAGTTACCCTCTCTCTGCCAGTACTGGACAAACGCGTCACGTGACCGGGCCGCGGCGGATACGTGGGGAATAGCGTCGTAGAAGAGGGAGGTAGAGTAGGGACACAAGTCTTATTTGGCGACTCTGTATGACAGGTCTACCCGTCATCACGTTTAGGAGTCAAATTGGATTAGGTGATACTCGTCGTGCGATTTTTGAAGCTATTTAAGACGTTTAGTATGACATACATTTTTTATGTAACTATATTTTTATTATGTTTCACTATGTCTCAAGTAAAGAAGATTCATATACAGGGTGGTTTCTATTTTTCCGGCAAGATTGTAGGAGCATGATCTACAAGTGAAAATAAGAAAAAAATGTTATATGAAGTTTTTTTATAAACGCTTTGTTACAATATTATAGGCAAATATTGAATGTAGCATGAATAGGTGCGGTACACCATATTTAAAGCTGAATAATACGGAAGGTCGATTGTGTTTACTTTGCCTGTACTGAAAAATTATTTAAAAATTTTTAACAATCCTCGTACGTTAAGAAATATCTCGTAAGTACTAAGTACAGGCAAAGTAAACACAATCGACCTTCCGTATTATTAAGCTTTAAATATGTTGTTCCGCACCTATTCAGGCTACATTCAATATTTGCTTATAATATTGTTAACAAAGCGTTTATAAACAAACTTCATATAGCATTTTTTTCTTATTTTCACTTGTAGATCATGTTCCTACAATCTTGCCGGAAAAGTAGGAAACACCCTGTATATTGGTGCAAAAGAAAAGTAATTTGTACTCCTATCTTTGTGAAAATTATGCGAAATTAGTTTGGCTATGTGAGTTCAGCAACTGGACGTCTAGAGTGGACGCGAAGTGGTTGATAGTTTGGCTTGCTGTAAGTAAGTTTGGAAACATCTGTTAGAATTACTATGGCGCACAGAAGTTTGTGAAAGGTTAAAGTTGTATGTACTTCATCGTTTTAGCAAATTGCGTCGGGTGGACCACGTTCAAAACACTCCTTACCAGACCTATCGAGCACGAGTGTGTCCTGATCACGTCGGACAAAACGTTATCATTGCCAGCACGATAGCTCTCGAACCGTCCGAGACACATTAAAACGTATCTATGCGCATGCATAAACACCGGAGGCCTCGCTAGTCCCGCTAGTCCTGCAAAGGACAAAGCGCAGGAATGCCATAATCATGTGGAAAATCTATAAATACCTATACCCGGTTTTGTGCCCGTTGCGAAATTCATCACACGGTTTTCCGCGCGACGCGACGCGCCGCACCGCGCCGATGCGCTTCACCGTCCCCGAGAACGCGCGAAGCGTATTTCGATCCGCGGACATAATGAGCGAACGCCAGAAGCGTTCCAGCAAAAATATACGGCACGTTTTACGATTCGTTCGCTTGACGATAACGAACCCAGCCGGCGCGGCGCGGCGCGGTGCGGCGGATTCCATGGACGCCGCAACGCGAGCCCGATCGTAATTTTGTTTTCTAGGTGGTTTTTACTTCTAATAGACCGCGATGCAGAAGGTTAAGGGTTACGAGCGGGCTGCGCATACCACGCTTCGCAGGATGTTGAAACCTTAGACCATATATACTAATAGACCCGGCATAGGTATAGTATGTGTATAGGAAAACCGAGAATTCAGTGTCCGAAAGATGATGGGACACTGTGACGTCACAAGATAAGTCTTAAGATAATTTCTTTCCATGTACATACTGTGTACATGGCGCACCCGCTGACCCACCCTCTCCCCATGTAAGCCAAGCGTATATATAGGCACTGTCGATGAGCATAGCTTGTACATCTTTTGAAAATGTGACGTCACAGTGTCTTTCAGCTGATTTCATCTTTCGGACACGGAAAATTATCTACGCCGTGTCTATAGGTATACATATATGGTCTAAGGGTGAAACAGACTATTCCGGCCTGCGTACAGTGTGACGTTTCGATCATTTAGGGGAATTTAATTCCGAAATTGAAAATTTTTTAATAATTGCGAATTTACTACTAATTTAAATTCTGTAACCCAGAATCACTGTTATTTTTAATTTTTCATCGCGTTCAAATAAGAAAAATAAGCCTCAACTGAACTTTTTGCCTATAAAAATGATGAAACTTCATCAATCGTTAGTGGTACTTTACCCGAATAAAAGTGTGTGTATATGAACTTTAATTGTTATTGTATTTATTTTAGTGATTTTTCAATCCTTTGTAGTGTGTTTTCAATACTTTTAGTTTTTAAATATTATACATAGAATTTATTATAGTTAATAATCATACAAAATCGGAGAACTTTTGAGTATTCACCAATGTTCTATAGTGTGAAACTTTATTATATGGGCGAATATGGACTTGAAACTACACTGAATGGTTACATTGAAGTCTTGTCTAGTCAGATATGAAAACAACTTTTGCGTTCGTCTGCGTCTTTGGGAGTTTTCATTTGTTTTCATCAATCTTATGCTGTTACTTCACGCAGGCGCCTCACGCAGTTGTCTAACACAATTTATCCATGCAAGAACGTGTTTGTTAATATTATAAACCTTTTTGATTGTTACTATATTAAATTGTTATTGTTTAACTGTTGTTGTGCTTGATAATAGAAAGTTTCGTGAACTTTTCACGAGAAAAATTTCACGAATAGCCACAAATACAGACCTTATGAATAGGCTGCTCATATCCTCAGACCCTCTAATTACATACCAGTTTAAGGTACATTCCGACAAAACGGAAAGGAATTCTTACTCAAGATGTACTACAATTACTTGCAGTGCCTTCTTAAAATTATACATTATAACAGAAAATATAGATATTTATATAGTATTGTTATTGAAAAATTTGTTCAATGCGTTTCTTGAAATGTATTTAGTTTTAATAAACTTTAAATATATTTATGTAAGACTGTGTTTGTAACTGCCTTGTATCATTTAAATTAAATACCCTCTCAAACAGTAATTTGCAAGAGTTAAAATACGTATTTTCGGTCAATACAATAAAAGCCATGTTAAAGTAATTAGAAATCATCATATTTTGAATAGTTTAAACAAAATACACGATAAAAAAAGAAACAACATCATTAAGAATTTAATTCCCCTAAATCAGGACTGTCATTTAACGGCTCCCGACGGCTGATTCTCGGAGGCTACGCCTCGTCGACCGGCCGCGCGTCTCGCTCCCCGTGGCGGCCCTAGTACTCGGAGCCGCTCAGGCGCGTACCATAGCATAGACGCTATTTGTGGCGCTTCAGGTTGACACGCGTATCAATAGGTTTCCGCAATACCATCGAGGTACTATTGCCAATGCGTTTTTTTTTTTTTGTTAGTGGTATCCCCCGTAGCCCTATTCCACCAATACCATCTGGCCAATACCATCTGGAATAGCATGACCAATTTTCCAAGCACGTCTAAACGTGCGCGAAAATCATGCTATTCCAGATGGTACTAAAATTTGAACAATATAATTAATAACTATTTTTTAAATTTATTTTCTACAGCTGTTGTCCGAAATTATCGTGCGATATAGTGGAATAGGCCTACAGGGGATACCACTAACAAAAAAAAACGCATTGGCAATAATACCTCGATGGTAATGGGGAAACCTATTGATACGGATGTCGACCTGAAGCGCCACGAATAGCGCCTATGGCCTATGCTATGGTACGCGCCTGAGCGGTTCCGAGTTAGGGCCGCCACGGGGAACGAGACGCGCGGCCGGTCGAGGAGGCGTAGCCTTCGAGAATCGGCCGTCGCGAGCCGTTAAACGACAGTCCTGCTCTAAATGATCGAAACGTCACACTGTGCTGCGTTACGAAAAATAGCATGTTTGATTTGTCTCACGCAGAGTAGCACATTTCAATCTGCCGCGGAAAAGGGTACGTTGCAATATTTCTGCCGAAAACAAACGCAATATGTAGTAACTTATTTGAGGGGAGGGTGTACGAATTGAGGGGAAAAAGTTACCCTTGCTCTGCCAGTACCAAATCAGTGACATTGTGACACATGCACGACAAAGACGGAACGCGTCACGTGACCGAACCGTGGCAGGAGCGTGGGGAATAGCGTCGTAGAAGGAGAAGGTAGAGTGGGGACTCAAGTCTTATTCTGGCGACTTTCCATACAGTGTGATTCCCATTACTATTCGGAAACTTTTGTAATATTGGACCATACGATTTGAATTTTTATGAAAACAATTAATTTACTACATGATGTAAAAGAAAAAAGTTTCTTGAATAATTGCAATCCGTCGAAATTGCAGAGAAAAGTTGTCCTTTACAATTCAGGTATAAAATCGCAAAAAACTGCAATTTTTACCATCTTTAAACGTTTGATAAAATTTTCAAAATGTGTATAATTGATACTTACAGGTCCACAAAATGTATTTTTAAATTTTCGATATAGGGCCACATAAAAAAGTTGTAAGATACAACTTTTAGTATTTTCTTTATAATCCCGAGCAATTGTAATTTTTTCAACATTTTTTTTCACGTGATGTAGAAAACCAATTGTTCTAACTTCTCAAAAAACTCCCAGTCCAACAGAGTACGGTTCAATATTTAAAAAGTTATCGTCATTTTAAGAGTGTCCGAATATTAATAGGACTCATTGTACCAGTGTCGCCGTGCCCCAATGCTCGCGCAAGCGTAATTATTCGATTTATTTTGCTTCTTGAGAAACGCGAATAAGGTACAACTTGCGTCGATGCATGCTTGCCGATGCAATCGAAGCAAAGAATTCATAGAAAAACTCGGTGGGAATACGAAGATCGTTGGGGTGTAGAATCCAGCACAGATGACGAGATAACTCTTTCGTTCTCGATGAGCAATCTGCAGCGAGTCGATATAAAATTTCATTCTGTAAATGAATAATTTAAAAATCGTATTCTATTAGGTCGGAACGAAAGTTCCTAAGATTCATACATTTATTTAATAACATATTTTCCATTCTGGTGTATTACTTTCCGCCATTTTTTAGGAAACTTATCATGTTATACATGAATAAATATCTTAATTTTATCGTTGATTTTTAATTTAAAAATACGAACTTTCGTTCCAACTCAATATTTATTTCTTATGGAAACATTGAATTTTACTCATCAGCTGCAAACAGATTTAATACAGCAAGTGTTTATTAGTTTCATTTGTCACAATTTCGATTTGACGCCATCTAATCTCGATCAGAGATACGAATGATGAAGATGGAAAAATAATGTTTGTATTATGTTTCCTGGCAAAGTACTTGACGACCCTCTATCTAAAACTGCAAACCATCAGAATCTGTACCGCTCAATTTAACTTTTTCAAACGAATATCCAATTTTTACTTTAGTTTATACAGTACTTGAGCTAGAGGCAACAGAAGTCAAGTTTATGCAAAAGAATATTTTTATAAAGAACATCTCGAAACAAGTGACTTTATAAAAGTTTCAGTATTCCTCTTCGATAGGTCTACTAGGCACGTAATTGTTCTTGCTTCTTTTACGTACGCCACATTAATATTTCATAGCATGCATCGGCCGCGTTCGTTGCATATAATCATTTAGCAATAACAATAATTACACCGCGAATCTTTACGAGAATATTCCTATTTCCATAAGCCATTTCATGAAAACCGGAATAAGGAGAAAATTGATTACGCGGACAAAAAGATTTCTTCAGCCGGAGCCGATTGAAGTGGACTCATTAGCGTCGCCCGATGTAAACATTTTCTTGCATCTTATTGTACAAATGCCACGGACGGAAAAAGGTCCGCTGCCCGTCAATAATAGCCGTGCGATTAGATCCGCGGTTTTTTCTGAACTCGGCAACGAAAAAGAAAAAAAAAAAAGATGTCGGAACGATCGAAGAGAGCAATGCGCGTAGCGGAGATCCCCGGCCGTGGATCGAAATCTCTTATGAAAGCATCGTATGAATACGTATGCGCATACATATGCGTGCCGTATGGGTCTAGACAAGGGCGTCGCGTCGGTGGTTGTGCCGGGAGGCAAGAAAAAGATAGCCTTATGCAATACCAACAGAACCGCGATTCATTAGTGCTGCGAGTCCGGTTTCGTGCTGAAAACGAGGCGGCAGAAATAGCCTTGCCGGAGAACGGTGCCCACCGCCATCGGTTAGAAAAACAATAACCGGCCACTGAATTTCTTGCGAGGCTCGTGCTCGGATCGATCGACCACTGACATTATTTTTCGGAATTGCTACGAATTAGTCCCGTCTTTGCGCTGTTAACAGATAACCGGTGCCGGGCCGCTATCGCCGAGATATCACGCCACTCCGACCCGCTTTTATTTATCCTGCTTTTTCCTTGTTTTCCACTCAACGAGCCACTCCTCCCAGGAATCGGCAACTCGTTAGCTAGTTCGCGAAACTTTGGAAGACAATATCGTCAGAGGTGGGCAATATTTGGCGAAATAAATATTTCAAATACTATTTAATATTTTAGATTTCATTTGGCTTAAAAAAAAAATAGTATTTCAAATAGGATATACAATTTGAAAAGTAAAATATTTTTATTTTGACAATCAAAATCACGAAATGAAATATTCGTATTTTAAGAATCTAAACCATAAAATAAAATATTTTCATTTAACAATCTGAAACACAAAATAAAATATTTAATAATCTGGCATGAAATACTTTAATCTTACTTGAAGTATTGGGTCATCCTATAAGTGATGCGGTTTTTTCAATTCATTCTTTGATCTATTTCAGAGTTGCTATCGTCGAGTTATTAAAAAACATTAAAAAAACAAGTTTCGGATAATGGCGGTAAAAGCTTTTTCTGATAAACGCAGCAGGTTCCTACTGTGGTTTGTTGATAAACAATATAAACATACAATGTATCTTGCCATTAGGAAACGATTTATACCTATAAATGTATTGAATATGAATCATTATTTTCAGCAAAATATTTAATATAGAAATAATAAAATAATTCGAGATGAAATCCAAATATTTTTAATATTCTTCAAATAAAATACTATTTTAAAAACTTATTACATCGAGTAAAATATTTCATTTTCAAAGTTATACGCATACTTTAAAATAAATAGGATTTTTTACTATTTGAAATACTATTTTACAAGTACATTACTATTACATTACTATTACAAATTAATCCTTTTGTAGACCATATTCACTTTCTCGCACTTCGAATTAACTCTTTTACAAATCAAATTCAACATTTTGAAATCAAATTCACCCTTTCACAGATCAAATTCACCTTTTTGTAAAGTTCACCCTTTTGCAATTCGGGATTTTCTACAAATTTGTTTTTTAAGCTACTTTAACAAACAAATATCCAACGTAAAATTATTCTGCTCGAAGAATTTTATTGCATCTATGTATTATAATTAGACACCGGATCTTTATGCAAAATAAAAATTTTCATACATAAATGCATCTATAATGGTTCTACTGAAAATTATGTAACAGTATTTTTAAATTCTTCTGATGTTTTTACTGTTTTAAATTACACCTACTCATTTTTGTTATAAATGCATAAAATCCGCTGTCTAATAATATGAATGAAAGTAAATAAACGAATATGTTAGTACAACATATATTACCATTAATGTGTCATATTCATTTGCCTGCATACAGCAATCGTTCACTTATTACTTTCCGACTCGACTGTACAAACGTTGCTATTTAATTCTTTACATCATCATCGTGTCTATATTATTTTTACAAAAATTATGTAAGTACAGCACTCTCTCGCGATAGTTCGGCATATGAGACGGTAGGGGAATATTTTTCTACGAAACGAAGTACTACCAATTGCTCTCGATACGTGGAAAACGAAACAAACAACAAACTGTCACCTCCTTACCCAGTAGTAGTCTCTCCCACCAGTTCGCGGCGAAGTTTCCTCGTGCATAAACGAGGCCATTTGCATTAATTGTTTGATATTTGTTTGTGGATATGTAAAAAAGAACATGACATCAATTTTACATCAATATTTTACCGTATTTTGAATATGTCATTAATTAATAATTTTAATAAAATATGTAGCATGGTGGCAACTACCTTTGTCCATAGAGTGCTTCCTCACCAAACTATATGTACACAGGTTCACGAAAGTATTCGAACGATGATATATTCATACTTGAAAAGGACACAGACTATACAGTATACAAAATATTTTGAAATTATCGTATGTATTGTGTATGGGGAATATGTGTGGATAACGTGTATAAACATTGAAATCGTATAACACATATCCCAGTTAGAAAAACTTTATTAGATTTAATAACACATTGTAGGTCACAAAAGTATTCGAACTGTACATTTAACATTAATTATTAGCAACATTAATTGGACTAATCAAACTTTAATATGAAGTTGACCCTCCTTTTGCCGTTATTACAGGCCTAAGACGGTTTTCCATAGAAAATACTAACTTTGACGTAATATTTATGTCTTTCTAACTCGGATATGTGTTATATGATTTCAATGAAATTTATACACGTTATCCACACATATTCCCCATACACAATACATACGATAATTTCAAAATATTTTGTATACTGTACAGTCTGTGTCCCTTTCAAGTATGAATATATAATCGTTCGAATACTTTCGTGAGCCTGTGTATATGTATAAAAGAATTGAATCTCATCAATAATTTTCTTCATCAGTGCAATATTACTACACAAAAACTATATAAAATTAATATTACTATATAACTATATACTATACATATAATATATTACTATATTACTATATACTGTACGAGCCATATTTATTGCCTAATTGTAATAACTGGTTCACAATATTTAAAGATCTATCTATCAAACATCGTTGTTCATACTTTATCAAATTTTCCAAACTGTGAATTATCAAAAGTATTTCGTGAATAAATCATTATGAACCTCTCTATGACTATTTCATAAGCTTTAATATATGTCATTCTTAATAAACCACGTCTAACTATTTATGCTGCTACAGTCGATAGGCCATGTCCATTAAATACAATAACAAACACTGCAAGATACGTTCCACACAGTGTCGTCAGATCAGGGAAATTGATTCGAATTGAGGGGAAAAGTTACCATCTCTCTGCAAGTACCGGATGAGTCACGTGACGTGATCGGGCCGTGGCGGGAGCGTGGGGGAATAGCGTCGTAGAAGGGGAAGGGTAGAGTGGGAGACAAGCCTCAATCCGGCGTCTCCGGTTCCACAACGTAGATAGAAATAAGAATATGTACATACTAAACAAGCTAGTATGCACAGTGAACCTATAATTATTTCGGCCACTGTACATACGATAATCCGAGCATCGGTGAAAATGTTTCGCCACGATGTACGAACGACATAGACGAATCGGATGGACACCGATACGAATTCCTCGCAACGCTTGTCGACGATCGGTGACCAATTAATCTACATCGAGCTCGATTACGCGCCGAGAGCACGGCTCTCTCGCGCCTCTCCGAATGGATAATTCGATGCGAAGGTCGCTCGAACTCTGAGAAGGTTGAGCGTCTAGATCTCCTTAACCGATGCAACACACTTTACCAGGATGGAGAAAAATGCGAGGACGATCGCAGATACACGGCCGTACATAGCAGCGCGAGCGCGCGTGCGCGCGCTTATTTAACTAACCGGGAACGAACGCTATTATCGCGAATTCCGTTCGCCGTATCTCGTTATTAAACGTCGTGCGCCTCTCTCGTATCCTTGAATCCGGCTGCGGCCGATTTATTTTTCTTTTGTTTCCTCTCTTATTTCTTTCACAATCCATGAAAAATTACGGCCGCCTGCCGAGGGAACGTCTCGTCTCTCGACGTGGGAGCAAGTTGCCAAATCGTACACCGTGAATTAATTCCTTGTTATTTTTTACACGCAACACATTCATCGCGACGGTATCTACGGTCTGTTGTCTCGGTAACGCAACAACTGTTAACAACTGTTTAATTGTTTCATATCATTGTTTTGTGATTTCTAAATTGAATTTAAAAAATCAGATTGCACTGATGTAACGTTCTGTCAATTATGTAATAAGGAGTAGCGTTTCTAAACGCGACACAATTATATTTAATTGGTCCAGCATATTGTTTTTGATCGTGTCAGCTATGGAAACGTGTGTATCGAGAAGAGCCAGAGTTGCCAGACGAGGGGAGGGAGCACGAATCGAGGGGAAAATTTTACCCTCTCTCTGCCAGTACCGGACAAACACGTCACGTGACCCGGTCACGGTGGACGCGTGGGGAATGGCATCGTGTAGTGCTTCTTCTCGAGAAATTCTCGAGAAACGCCAGATGTTTAAATTTTGCACTTCTCGACAAGTTATTGTTATTTCTCGAGACTTCAAATAAAGCGTACGGATGCCACAGTTAGGGTGCCGTTTTATAGCGCATTTGAGAAACAATGATACTGACGAAAATGGTGATGTTGAAGAGACATCACCAAATTATCTTTGGAAGAACAACAGAAATTATCATTCTCGGAAAGCCTGAAGGAATTCCAATCTAAACGTAATGATAGTAAATATCAGACAATAACGAAGGAATTTAGTATATTTGAAACAAGTGGTACGAAAACTAAAAGCAACAACTATTCGATGCATTGTCTACAATTAAACCGACCTGCACACAAAATGAGCGCAATTTTTCAATTGCCAATGATTTTGTTACAAAAAAAAGATCTTGACTGGTATACGCAACGCTAGATGCTTTCTGTTTTTTGAACAACTATTTTAAATCACAGAAACAATTTTCTTTAAAAATGTACATAATTAAAAGATTTAAATATTTTTATTTTAAATGTTCATAGTGTATATGAGAACATTAAAATTTTTGATTTTTTATCTTACAAGTTAAAAATGTTCTTGACAAATGTTTTTTTACTAAGTTCTATCAGAGTTACATATTCCAATTGTTTAATAAAAATTGTTTGAATGCCAATACATTTTATTTCCTAACTACTAAATCTATAAAATGTATATACATACGATACAATACGTTGTGTATGTATAAAATTTGTTCGAATATATAAGATTTGATCGAGCTGCAGTGTTTTTATTTAATTATACATGTAATTTTTCAAAAGAGATTTTTCTCGAGATTTCTCTTTCTCGAGAAACGAAAAATGTTGAGAAATCAGAAACGTTACGTATGATTAATTCTACGAAATCGAAAACGAGGAAAGAGTTACAATTCGTATTGATGTCGGTCGGACATTGAAGCCAGTCGGGCTCGGAGTACTTGAAGAAGTTGATGCAACCGTTAATAATCTGGAACAGGCGAATTAAATCGGGTACAGTGTAGCGTTCCTGAATAGTGAATAGATCGAGTCTGTTCGCGACAGAAGATAGGTCATGATCATATCTATTAATGCAACAGCTGAGTCTGAACGCCACAAACCTCAGAAATTTATGCTGGACACTTTCAACGGCATTGATAGCTTTACTACGGCATGGTGGCCGGAGTACGCTCGCGTTATTCGAGATGAGAACGAGCAAGAAAATCGTAGAAAGTTTACGATGCTGTTAACGAATCACAAAGAACATTTTTGCACGATTATTTCCTCTCCAGACGCTGGTCCCATTGATGCTAAAGCCCTTCAGAATCTCAGAAAATAAACACAGATTCAAACGCCAGCGTGGAATTAATGCATCGCTAACGTGGGGAGTCAGGCCAGTGGGTCATACGAATTTTAATGCGCCTTTGGGATAATGTGGGCGAAGAAATATTTGGATACACTGTTCTATGTTGGCGATCGTGCAGTTTGATGAGGTGAATACGATCCTAGAAGTTGGGAGCAGTTATTTTCATTTTGTTAATCAAGTCAGTTTGTATTTGCATTTCTTAATTGAGACTTGTTCTACTTCGTCGTGCAACATTTTATTGTTACACTATCTTTTGATATTGTATATTCTTGAAGCTATTATGTTATACCTTGTTCAAACTTGAAACACATGGGTTATTGAGGGTTAACGTTTTTAAAGAAGGTTCCCTGAAAGTGTATGCGGTTTTGAATATGTTTGATAAATCAATATTATGTTTTCAACTTTAATTATACGTACAGCAATTAAACTTGGCTTCATCCCTAATTTTAAAAATTATTTTCACCCTTCCAAAGTAGTCGGTAAAAAATATAAAAGAATAATTCTTACGACTTTCCTAGGAAGCGAAGAAAAATCTGCAGCACACTATTATTCACGTAGCTAAATCATTTGTTTATCTCCAACTCCACGAATTATTTCCACCCTTCGAAAGTGGACAATATAACATTATAAAAGTATAGTTCCTGGGGCTTTCCTAGGGAGCAGAAAGGGCAAATAAAGCAGATTTGCAAGAAATCTACGGCTATGTTGTTCTCGTATCGTAGCTAATCCATTGGTTTACCATCTCGAAGCGGATGACAGAAAAAGAGGATCAGGGGGAATGTAATCCGCATTTTTGCGAGCAGTTCGCGGTGTCCTCGGTGTTTCCAAGGTCCGAGGCGCGCAAAATGGCCAGGAAAATGGTCGAGACGCGGTATAAGTAGGCCAACCGAGGCGGCAATGCTTTGTGATGTACTTAGATAACTGGCGGCTAATGTAAATGCACGCACGCGACGCTGCCGTGCAGTTGCACGCGTGCGCGACGAGCGATGGAATGCGTGGGTAAACAAAGAGCACGCGCGAGCACGGTGCATTTCGCAGCGAGGCTCGGCACAGTGTCCGCGAAACGAGTCCTTCGAATTGCATTTTACACCGCGGTAGATACGCGATAATTTAAAAAAAAAAAATTTTTTTGAGGAAGATAACAATATTTACAAAAGGCGCAAATAAAAATACTAAAAACTACCTTAGGATAATAATAAAAATAAAGCAGGAACATACGTAATTCTTCACTTACTACATAACATTATTAGTAGAGGAGTTGTGTACCGCGTCGGGACGTTCTGGCTGTTAGCGTGGTCCTTGTCCGAGCACTCTGTACCCAGGCAGGCCTGATCGTATCTATTAATTACTCGATCGAATTTTAATAAACTGTGCGGCAGATACCAAGCGATGGGAAAGCTTCGGACACTCAAGATCACCGATAGGACTCCGACTTGAAACACAGATAGGAACGGATCCATCATTGAAATCGGTGTTCTCGTTAATCTCGGCGTTTCAGAACCTGCCGCGGAATCTAACGATTCATTGTTTTTAGAACCGGAACCGATGTCGTAACAGTCTTTAATCCTGGTTGGCATGAGCTCGTTGATGTACTCCGCTAGATTGTGGCTCGCTTTTATGATACGTTCCGCGGAACGAGGACGCTATCGAAATGATCGCCGCCGCGCCGCTTCGGGGCAAATTTAATCCAGAATTAAAAGAGTCCCCGGGAAACGATAGCCATACCAGGGCGCTGCTGGAATAAAGAGCGCCATTTTTATTAATGACAAAGCACAGTCCACGGTTATTCGATTGATTCACTTTTTCTGAACCCAATTAAAAAGCAACGATTACACTTTCCATCACCCAGGACTGATTCTTACCTAGACAGTGTCGCCAGATCAAGACTTGTGTCCCCACTCTACCTTCCCCTTCTACGACGCTATTCCCCACGCTTTCACCGCGGCTCGGTCACGTGACGCGTTTTGTTCGTTACTGGCAGAGAGAGGGGTACTTTTGCCCTTCAATTTTTCCAAATACAAGGGCATATTTTTTTGCGACGTTATAAATACTTATCACTGTATCAATTATGTCAGTGGCAATACTTTACAATTTGCAGAACTATTTTATTTTGTGAATCGGAAGCGAAATCTCTGCTCTAACTTCTATTAATTATTTCCGGAGGAAGATGAGAAACGTCCGATCAAGTTGATGCGTGAAAGACGTCTCTCTCCCGTTTAATATTGTTCAATTACGTTTAATTAATTTGTACAAAAATACGCCGATGGATTCAGAAGAGTATAGAATCGTTTTATGTATTCCGTTAATTTAAAGATTAATTAATAATTACATAAATACAAAGACCAAGAACTCAGTCGACATTGAATTGTTATTTTATTGGCGTCCCGTCAACCGGTCTTGCGTCGAAAAATTTTACATTTCCAGGATTCGGGGAGATAAGATTAATAATACGTCGACCGCTGATAGCGGATACACGAGTTGTATAATTAGGAATAGTGATTCGAAAGCGTGTGCCGGAATTGCGTTAAATAACGCATCGGACCACACTCGGAGTCCTCCCATTAGCGTACACACCAAGAGGCAACAATGACGCGCGACTATTTAAAATTTTAAAAATTAGATTCCACGGTTCTCGGAACGCGACACAGCTGTACACGTTATTTTGCAACGTGTTTCGTGGAGGACACAAAGGAGCACACCGGGTGAATGACGAACGCCGCGAGAAGATGCGGGGCAATATAAACCCTGTCGTTAATAACGCAACATAAAATGACGTCAGCCGCCGCGCTATCGAAATTGTCGTTTTGCTCGTTGCCTATTGTAGCACTGGGTCAGTGGTGTATATTTCATTATCCCCGACGGGAATTATGGTGTTATTATCGCGACTTACATTCGCATGTGTGCCGTTGGTTTAGCGGCTAATCTGCAACGTTCCAGCCCGCTTTTCACCAACACGACGCGACCGGGAGAACGACACGCGGTCTCGGACGACGGCATTGCAATTCAATGTAGATTTCCTTTGTCTCCGCGATATCGCCCCTTACAGACTTTGCCAGGCAATGCTCGCATAAAGCTATGAATTCGTTTAGCGCTCGGAACGTTGACGCATATCACCGCACCCGAAAGCCGAAATTGGGGACATCGCCAATTTTTTAGTTATTTAGTGAAAAGAATTCTACATCGTTTGGTGCTGGTTTCTTGCAAATCCGACAACAAATACGCGATTTATTGTAAATTTTGGATCTGCACCCATTACCGATGCCGATGAGCGGGCTCAAGAGTTATTTTTTTGTCTACAACAAATTTCAACACATTGTGCATTGTTAATAAAATTCAACCGTTTCTTGCACACTTTGGTCCAACTCAGGTGCAGCTAGATGAGGAGAGGGAGCACGATTTGAGGGGAAAAAGTTACCCTCTTTCTGTCAGTACCGGATCAGTCACGTGACATTGTGACATATGTATCATTGACCTCGTCGTAACATCAGCTGCAACACTATGAAGTTAAAAATATGTATATGGTGCCATTTAAAAATCATCGATGACCTTCAAAAGACCTTGAGAACGACAACAATCAGAACATTTTATTATATCACTATATTTGCCTCCTTCGACAGTACAATTTTACATTTTCTTCTATCTTCAAGCCTAATGGATCCATATCCATTTAGGTGTTCTATTTCTCTGAATCACCCGGTATTTGACAAAAGCACGGAGAGGGTTCAATCCGGAAGTAAAAGTGAGGACGACGATCGATGACGCAAGCAAAGGACAAAAGTACGGATTCCAATCTGGTTTTTTCACTTTCACTTCACCTAGCTTGTAATTTTCATACTCGGTTTTTGTCACCGGAGAAAGTTCGCTGTTCGAAGCATTCTCGGCCGAACGAAACATCCTTGACACTAACTGCGAAGGGTACCAAATTACATGCGAAACGCTCCGTCAAACCGCAGGCATTCGCGGAACGCATTTTATTGACTGGCGTGCGTCTTTCACGCGAAATTGGCGAGGAGGTTGTGTATTTTCGTTTGCGATCCGTGCGCGCGCGTTTTAATTGCTTCTCCGAGGCGCAGGCGTGACTATAAAAACTAGGTTCCGCGTTGACGAGAACACGACATCCGGACAACGTGGATGCCACCCGAACGAATTATTCGAATGCAAATGGACACGGTGGGTGCATAATGCGTGCCCGATGCATGCTGATCTTTCGATCGCTTGCTGTCCGAAATATTATGTGCATATATGTATTATATGTGTATGTAAATACGCGTGGCTGTACGTATACACGATATGAAAGTGGGCTTCCAATTTTCTTATGCTAATTCGGACGGCCTCCATTCGAAGGAATTCCTTTCTGAACGTAGTCGTTGCGCGGCCGAGATGCGGTTTATGCGATTCACGTTCGCGCGTTTTCAACGGGGAGGATCGGCGACGCTTTTGAAACCGAGTCACGGATTCTGGAGTTGCAAAATACTCCGGGTCAAAGTGTGCGTGTGCAACGAGCTTTGACGCGAATATTAATATTCGGCGACGATCATACTCTTATGACAGACTGTTCGAAGATGTCGGCAAATCGGTAGGCGTTGCAGACTTGGTGAACGAAACAAGCTACATACTACGTCTTTCCTCGTAGGGAAGATCGAGACAAGTTGATACATTTTTCAGTTTTTCATTTCTGCAATTTTTGTGTTTGAATAAAATCTATACCGACGGCTCTAGAACTACTACCTCTCATGGTTCTGCCTTTGTTATGGAAAATTACATTTTCACTAAAAGGAAACAGTTCTTTCTCGTCGTCATGTGAAATCCATGGCATATTACATGCCCTATTATACAGGGTGAATCTTCTAACATGACGACCTCAAATAACTCGTAAGGTATTCGTTGTACGGAAAAATGTTTCAAACAAAAGTTGCATGGTATCTAGCGGGACATTCAGTGCTCTAATCTGTTTTTTATTACCTTACTTTTTTATTGAGATATTAGGGTCACCTTCAGTTTTTTAAATAGAATGCTCAATATTTTTTCTCGAACTCAGATATAGCAGAAAATTCTGCGCAAAAAAGTATTGACCTTCATATATTCTAAATCTAATAGTTAACGAGACATTATCGAATTAATTTTCCATATGTACTTAGCATATTCCAGTTGAGGAATATCAGAATGCTTTATCTGAGTTCGAGAAAAAATATTGGGCATTCTATTTAAAAAACTGAAGGTGACCCTAATATCTCAATAAAAAAGTAAGGTAATAAAAAACAGATTAGAGCACTGAATGTCCCGCTAGATACCATGCAACTTTTGTTTGAAACATTTTTCCGTACAACGAATACCTTACGAGTTATTTGAGGTCGTCATGTTAGGAGACTCACCTATTCAAAATTCAAACAAAAACAGATTTTCTGTCTTCACTGACTCCAAATCCGCTCGTAGCAATGGTAAACCGACAAAGCATTCTACTATCCAAAGTATGCAAAAAATCATAACAGAAATTCAAAAAGAAAATAAATATATTAACTTAATATGGATACCTGAACATGTTGACCTTACTGGTAATGAAGCCGCAGACAAAACAGGGACGACAACTGTGAAATCAGTTCACTGGACGCAAAATCCTCTGTTAAAAGAGTGATCATAAAACAGAATACCAATTCGATTAACAGCACCCAAAGGAAACTCCACAATATAAAAGCCAATATTTATGAAACTCTAAAGGATTCTCTAATTTCTAGGGAAGATCAGGTCGCAATTACTCGTATTCGAACAAGACACTTAAGATATACCCATGACTTCCTTATGACTATACCTTTGTTTTACTGAACAAAACCTTCCTGAGTGTATCACATGTAGCGTGACCATCAGTATCCAACATACACTACTTGAATGTCCCAGGTTTTCTTTGGAGCGATTCAGTTTCTCTATTAAAAATGACTTCGAGTCGAATCTATACGAAGAAAACATCAGGAACGTCCTTCTCTTCTTTAAATTCATCGATCTATATGTATGAACTTTTATAACTTTATGTTATTGTTTCTTATCCTAATGTCAATGTTAACTATATGCGTTTTTACAAATTACATGTCTCATATGTTATAGCCAAGTGTAAATCATGTGGTCGCTAATGACCTCGCTGTTAATGCGACCACGTTTAAATAAACTGTAAATTATTAATAATACTAACAATTACAGAAAAATATATATATTATTAAATTAAATTATAATAATTATATTATATGAAAAGTATAAATGCAAAACGTATCAACCTGCCCCACCGCGGGGTGAGTTAACGAATCTCTATTTTTTATTAATATAACTTTAATTGCATTCTTTTTGACATATAAAAGATACTACAATTTTACTGACGCACCATTTAATTATGACATTATTGGTGAATGTAATGGGAATCAACAAAATAAGAAACTATCGATGCATAGATCGAATCTGGCTCGGCATAGGACAGCAAAGTGGTTGGCAGACGCGCGAATCGGTTCGATGGGAAGTGAAAGTTCAAGGGATCGCGTGTCGGTGTCAGGACAGCTTTCGGGGTAGTCGAACGGGCCAGGGTAAGTCGATTAAAAGAGAGAGCGGACTGTGAAAACGGGGCCAATAGCCGCGTACGATAAGCGGCTTAAATCCGAAACCGATATTGAGTCGTTCAAACGTTCTGGTAAACAAATGGCATCCTGCCAGGCGCGGCTAGTACACCGATTGGCAGTGTACCAATTTATCACGTGACGGGCTAACGAGCCAATGGATTTCGCAGAACGTCACTGACGTATTTAACCCGGGCGAATAGCGGTCGTCAACAAATTTGAAATTGAACAACATTGTCCGAATTACGACCGGTCCGGTTAAATCTTCCGGAAAAATTGATGCTCGAATAATTGATATATGTTTACGTGTGCGTGTGTGTAATACGAGGTAGCTCTCGGGACATGGAACGGCCGAGCTATTCCCAGATCGATATCTTGGTGGCTGGTCGAAATAGTGTTGGTACATACACACTTTTTTTTCATCAAAAAACATCAGCAGTACTAAACCTATCGGTCGAAATTTTTGTTTTGAAATCGTTGAAATTAGAAACACCCTTTCATGGGAAATAATTGAATGAATTTTTTCAATCAAGCATACAATTATAATAGTTGTCAATGTTGTCATTTTTGTAAGGAGAAGCACGCCAGCAATTTTTAGTGCTCGGTAGGTTTAGTGTCAATCGACATCTACAATAAAAAACATACATCTACGAAAGTAAATCGTGACATTATAATATTTCTTTTTTGTTATTAGGAAATCACCCACGAGATTTATTACAACATACTGTACATTACAGACTATAGTGAATAACGAGAACATTAATAACATTGCGAGGAGGGAAAGCGAGACACAAAGTACTCGTACACCTTTTAAGAACGAATAACTTTTTCACAATTCGACCCAACAGCTTGAGTTTTGTTTGAGACGATAGAAGGATTAGTTTACTAGCTAATGTGTAAATCATTTTTTTTTTTAATGTCGCAATTTCGGAGGAAAAAGTGAAAGTCACGATTTTTAAATTTTTTATCTGTGCCTGTAATGAAAATTTATAAGGTGCCTTTGGTAGGTATAAGTTAGTTATATACATGTACAAAGTTTCATCGAAATCGATCAAGGTTGTTATGAAATATAAATAATTGAAAGTAGCAAATATTGTAAGAATCCGCGATTTAAATGATTCGCAAACACTAAATTCAAAGATTTTTACATGTTACAATGCCCATAGCTTTTTTATGCGTCAATCGATTTCAATGAAACTTTGTACATGTATATAACTTACTTAGATTTACGAAATACATGTTTGAAATTTTCATTACAGGCACAGATACAAAATTTAAAAATCGTGACCTTTACTTTTTCTTTCGCAATTGCAACCAATAACAATTTTAAAAAAAATTATTTACACATTAGCTAGTAAACTAATCCTTCTAACGTCTCAATAAAACTCAAGCTGTTAGGTCGAATTTTGATAAAATTATTCGTTTTTAAAAGAAGTACGAATATAGTAAACGCTTGATTCTTGTCCAACAGCCGTGTTTTTCATGGACAAGAATCGTGCCCCAAAAGTGCTTTTTGATTTATGACTGCGTCTACAGGGTGTCCCAAAAGTACTTCAACTCCGGGAAATGGGAGGTTCCTGAGGTCATTTCAAGCGCCATTTTCCTTTTGCAAAATGTTGTCCGCGGCTTTGTTTAGGAGTTATTAACGAAAAACACGGACCAATCAGAGCGCGAGCTCGACGCTCGCTGGCACGTTCAGCGCGGCGAGCCGGCAGGCGGTTGGCTGAACATGCCAACGAGCGTCGAGCTCGCGCTCTGATTGGTTCGTGTTTTTCGTTAATAACTCCTAAACAAAGCCGCGGACAACATTTTGCAAAAGGAAAATGGCGCTTGAAATGACCTCAGGAATCTCCCATTTCCCGGAGTTGAAGTACTTTTGGGACACCCTGTAGATATCGCGTCGACCGCGCCGAGCGAGACTTCAATAGAGGGCCGAACATAGAGGAGCAAAGAATGAAATACGGTTCGCGTGACTGTCCGCGTCTCTTTCTTTGCGATGCGCTGTTCTTCGTTGCCTTCGGAACTTTCATGGTCGATAAAACCACTTAATACAGTTCAAATTATATCGTGTTTGGTGTCATTTTAATCAGAAAAATGCCAGAAATAAGGTAGTGAAAGTCCCATAAACAAATAATGAAAAGTAAAATCGATTCCTCGAGTCAATGTTGTGGTGTTCACACCGATATACACGATATATACGTCGCCGCCCTGCGGAGCAACTCGGCGTTGACAGGCAGTGGAGTGGGTAGGCACTGTACTGTACTGTACAGTAAACGCTTGATTCTTGTCCGGAGCTAGGGCACGATTCTTGTCCAGTGCCTACCCACTCCACTGCCTGTCAACGCCGAGTTGCTCCGCGGCGACGATTGATGTCGGCTTGGGTATATCGGTGTGAACACCACACAATTGACTCGAGGAATCGATTTTACAAATCTCTTAATTTTCATTATTTGTTTATGGGACTTTCACTACCTTATTTCTGGCATTTTTCTGATCAAAATGACACCAAACACGATATAATTTAAACTGTATTAAGTGGTTTTATCGACCATGAAAGTTTTGAAGGCAACGAAGAACAGCGCATCGGAAAGAAAGAGACGTGGCCAGTCACGCGAAGCGTATTTCATTCTGTCCTTCTCTATGTTCGGCTCTCTATTGAATTCTCGCTCGGTGCGGTCGGTGCGATATCTAGACGCAGTCATAAATCAAAAAGCACTTCTGGGGCACGATTCTTGTCCATGAAAAACACGGCTGTTGGACAAGAATCAAGCGTTTACTGTATTTCGTTTTTCCGATGTCCTCAAGGAATGTTAAAATTGTGGCAATTTGTTTCTTGTGCTACTGAGCTATTGAATCAATTTCGTTTAGCAGAAATATTCGGTATGCTGTTACTAAAAGAAGAAAATTGTGATTTGTTTGTAACGTGTACGAGAATCATCTTACCACAGAGCCATGTTACCCGGAATTACTATACATCCGGCGCAGACCGTAATCCCGCCTCTGTATCTCGTTCCCAATCGATTTTCCTTTCCTGTGCCTTCGAAAGGGGAACACTGTCGCTCGAACGAGGAGGAAAGAGGAAAGGATTGTCCCCTCTCCCTTTCTCCCTCACTACTCTCTCTCTCTCCCTCTCTCACTCTCTCTCTCTCTCTTCCTGTCCACAAAGAAAACCAAAGTTTACGTTAGATAAGGAGTTGCGTGCTGGTCGGCCAAACAGAGATTTCAAGCGCTTTGTTTGAAATCGCTGACAAAGATCCAGATTATGTGAAGCTGGCAGTCGACCGACGATAAGGGAATAGTTCGAAGGCCGCGGCGAGATACACCGACCATTTACAGAACAAAGAGGCAACGAGAAACGAACGAAATGTGTGTTTCCCGCTTCAACAATGGATTTACTCCGCGGAATGCTCGATTTCAAAATTTCTTGTTGTACGATCAGTGAGAGCATAAGAATTTGTTCGTACATGTTAACTGATATTGTTATAATTTATACAACGCACTTGGAATATTGAGTTCAACAATTACTCCGAGAAATGTTCGATTTCAAATTTCTTCTTTTTACGATCAGTGAGACCGTAAGAATTTGTTCCTATACGTTAACCGGGATTGTGATAATGTATACAACACAATTGGAATATTGTGTAAAATTTTAGTGTCGATATTAAGGATATCGAAATTGCAGTTAAATATCTTTTTATTCGCTGTGGAGTATTATACTGTGGCAATTATCTTCTTTATTCCTTCCTTATGGTAGTTGCCTTGATCTGTTCCTTTGCTCATTATCTCTCCTCGGTTCCCGTTATTCCCCTATCTTTCTCTGCGGTAATTTTTATGTCAATCTTTTCTGTAGGCGTGGAACACAGAACAGCTGAATTTAGACCAGTGTCTGGGTTGGACCTAATTTTTTTTTTATTATAGAAAATCTCTTTAGAGATTTATTTCAACCTTATATACAGATACAGATTACAAACAAATGAACGAATATAAATGTATAATAAAGCATGTATAATAAACGCAAAAAATTTCGTTCCAGCACGCCGTATCGGCTGGTATATTGCAAACGGCAAAAAAAAAAAAAAAGAAACTATAGCTCAATTCCTAGACCGCAGCTTCTAAAGAATGACAGCATATAGCGACAGGCCTTGATGTTAGGTTTGGCTATCATTATCGAAACATCCATGGGCAGGTGAAGGTTCATTTTACAGAGCTTTTCAATTAATATTAATCTTTCTTCATTGTACAAATTACACTGCCATAAAACATGGTTCAGCGTCTCATCCTCCTCCTTGCAACAGCATTTGGGATCATTGATGAAACCTATGCGAGCTATAGAGGATGCCAAGTGATAATGATCTCATCTGCATCTATTGATAGTGACAATAGCCGAACGGGAAAGATTTAGCTGATAGAACCATGGAAATCGGTTTTCTCTCAAGTATTGCTGAAAGTAGGTTTTAGCCTTATATAGCCCTTCAGTTTTTACAGTGGAAAGAGTGTTATTGAACATATATTTACTAAATGACTCATAGAAATCAGTAAAGGGAATTCTAGAAATGCATGGATTACTGAAGAAAGAAGCCTCTTTCGCTAAAAGGTCAGCCCTTTCGTTACCTTCAATCCCAATATGAGACGGAATCCAGAAAAATTGGATAAATCTGTTGATATCATCTTGGATGAATATATTGAATTTCATTTTGATATTAAGGATAAAGGAGTTAGTTTTGACATCCAACTTTGTGGATTTTAGGCTTAATAGAACACTTAAAGCGTCTGAAAATATAATAAATCTTCGACTATTATTAGCTAATGCAAAATCAAGAGCGTCGTCAATGGCGGCACATTCGGCTGTAAACACAGAAGCCTGTTTGTCCAGGCTTCTTTGTGAGATCCAGTCCAGATCCGGGCAAAGAGCGGCAGAACCAACACAATTGCTTTCCCGACTTTTGCTACCATCAGTAAAGGTTGCAACTGCAGAGTTTTCCAATATTAATTCATTGATCGTACAATTGATTTCCACAGAATTAGACAGCTCCTTAAGAGTCTTCGCAAAAGTGGAATTAGCAGGTATTGAGGTGGTTGACGTGTTATATTCATGGCCATAAATATTGAGCTTATTGAATGATTCAATTTTGCTTGACTCAGCCATCAACACCACTATGCAACGCCTGAGCAGAAAATTCAATCTGTTGGCTTTGTTTTTTATGACATTATAATAACTTTTGATTACCTGGAAACTAAAAGAGCTGCTATTGGAAAAGGTTTTGGCAAGAAAACGATAACATAAATTATTGAAACGTTCTTTAAGAAATGGAAGCTTGGATTCGGATAACAGAATATTAGTAGGGGTACTTCTGCGGTACCCCAAAGCCAATCTGATTGCCGCGAACTGAATCCTCTCAAGTCGCTCCATATCTTTGTGTCGCTTAGGAGCAAAAACAAAACAACCATATTCAATGATAGAACGAACGAAACTCTTAAATAAAATCATAAGCGTAGCAGGATCAGAGCCCCACCACGTACCTCTTAAGAATTTGACAATATTGAGTGCCTTAGTACACTTTTTTGTGACGTGATCAATATGAGGTATAAAGGTCATTTTGTAATCAAAAATGATTCCAAGAAACCGAACACAAGCACTTAGAATTAATAACAGTATCGTTAATTCTTATTTTAGTATGACCTGGAGCAATTTTTTTGTTATTAAAATGGAGAAGAACCGTTTTATTGGGGGCCAATTCCAAACCAAGGTCACAAAGGTTCCGATTTAAAATTTGGATGGCTCTTTCAATAGCTCGCGCTCCCCTGGCACTTGATACAGACTTAGTATAGACAGCTATATCATCAGCAAATTGTGAGACAAAAACGTGCCTCTGGACATCAACTGCAATGTGTGAAACATACAAGATGTATAACAATGGGCTTAAAACACCACCCTGAGGAACACCTTTAAATGTAAGCCTGGGAGTAGCGCCAGAAACTGAGGAAAAAATGAACCTTTCATGCGTCAGAAATTTAGCAAAATTCAAAACGCAAGTAAAACAACCAAAAGAAACTAGTTTAGTCAGCAGAACGTCAGTATTTACATTATCAAAGGCTCCTTTGACATCCAAAAAGGCAGCGATGACATCTCTTTTTTCAGAGAATGCCTCGTCCACCTTCAAGGCCAAGTTCATTGCATTATCAATACACGATTTGCCTTTGCGAAAACCATGTTGGCTTTTGGGGAGCAAATCATTACTTTCCACCCACCATTGCAAACGATTTTTGACTAAAGTTTCAAACAGCTTACACAAGCATGACGTGAGGGAAATGGGACGAAGCCCCCTCCCCCCCCCCCCATCAGCTTTAGTAATGAAAATTACAAAGGAGTTTTTCCAACTAACAGTATAATCATTCATAGAGTACATTAAGTTGAATATATTCAATAACTCAGAAATCAGCTTGTCTGGAAGTTTCTTGAGAATATCAAAATCTATCCCATCCATGCCAGGTGCGGATGTTGCTTTTTTTGAATTGAGTGCAATGGTCAATTTAGAAATAGAAAAAAACGAATCAAGGAAAACATTAGGCTGTGAGGAAGGAAGCCATAGAGGGTCAGTTTGGACCCAAGGGGGACTTAATTTGTCTAGTGCAAGTTTAACTACATTAGCGTCACGCAAATTCGTAGTTGTATGTTGGGGACGTATTTTGACCCAAGAGTTCTTAAATATCTTGCATTGGTTCCATACAAAGCTGGGATCCGTCTGATAATTGATGCTTTCAGCAAACCGTCTGAAACAATCTCTTTTCTTAGACTTGAACATTTTAATGGCTTCCGCGCACCGTTTTTTATACTGAATCAAATCTTCTAAACTCAAAGTATGCTCCCATCTTTGTCCCACTAGGGGACAGGATTCCTTCTTTTCCGGAACGGAACCTGAGTTTTAGCCGGAGTACTGTAACATAATGCTTGTGTGAGCATGTAAACAAATGAATCGTACTTAGAGCTAGGTGGAGAATTTAAGTATTCATCTGTGGTAAAACTCTGATAAGAGTCCTCCAAGTAGGCATCAAATTTACTCCAGTCTGTTCGAACTGATTTAAGTTTGAAAGACTGTTGATCATACAAATTTTTTGAGACAGACACATTGATAAATATAGGATAGTGGTCAGATCCCCAGGTATCATCACCCACAGTGGCCACCACTCTGTTGGCAATATCGAAAGTAGAAAGAACTAGATCCAAATTAGATTTGAGACCAGTATGAGCATCCAAATGCGTATAAGAATTTTCATTATGCAAAAAAAGATTGTTAGATTCTAAAGCACTTGCCAGTCTAGAACCATTGGGATCAGTGTGCCGACCGTTCCAATTTTTATTATGTGCATTGAAATCACCAATCAAGATTCCGTTGCTAGAGCTGACATTACGAACTATCGCGTTCCACTGGTCCAGCGCGAGAGTGAGACCCGGAGCTCTGTAACAAACCACTATGTCTAACGGAGAGGTTAGATTCATAATATGGATACCACAGATTTCCACAGATTGATCTGGAGCCGCAACATAATGAAGCTCTGAAAAAATGAAATTAATTAATTTTTCAAACTAATTAAATTAAATTAAAGAATATTGATCGAACCGTCGAGAGTGGAAGAAGTTTGTGCCATAAATAAAAAAAAGAAAAGAAGAGATGTAGAACTTAGGTAAGTGTGGTTAAATGTCGTGAACCTCAAGAGAACAAGAATCTGAACTAGCACTGTCCTCTACATCGGAAACAGCAAGCCTTTTAATAATTATACCGATACGACTCTTTAGGTTACGCTCTATAATTTGACCCTTAACTTCAATGAGCATGTTAATGAATGCCCGAATGTCCTTAGTGAAATTTAAAGCCGTATCTAAGACCTTCGAACTGTCAAAGGAGAGTAGCAGAAATTCGGTGAAGCTGTCCAGATTAAGAGGGAACTTGTGAGAATTAGTTACAAACAATTCTTTCGCCGGTGTGAGCTGCGTCGAAATAACATCCAAGTTGACAACGGGTGTAGACGAAACTTTAATTTTCTTAACCTGTTTTTTTTTGCTGGACGAATAATTCAAGTCCTGTTTAGTAACCTTTGTGTCAGCAGCAGGAAGATCGCTGGTGGAGGTAGAACTTGACAACGGTCTCTTAAAGGCAACTGTCAATGGAGCAGGCTCAGCCACTGTCTGTGAGACGCACTGTATGAGAGATGCGCTTGAGGTTGTGGATGAAGCTGCAACTGGCGCAGGATGTACAATGGGAGGCTCTGAGCTTTGCACCGGATTGTCGACAGCTTTACAAAATCTGGCAAGGTGTCCTTCCTCCTTGCAGATAAAACATGAGATTTGTCGGCGGAAGCTGAGAATATGAGCAAATCCAGGATCGCTCATACCAGCCCTTATGCACGTGATTTGAGAGCAAGGTCGAATATTCTTCTTTAAAAGTTCCTCAATTATAACGCTGTGCGGAATTATTGCACATACATTAGAAAGTGGTGACCTATATGAATTTTGACTTGTGAGAGAGTAAGTTTATCTGCGTTATCTTTTGAGTTTAAATAAAAGCAGACTCGGCCGTGAGATATTCTTGAAATGTATCTAATATTCTTAGAGTCCGTTATTTTGCTAAGTGCCATTATGTAATCTTGTATTGAAATACCTTCAACTGCATCGAAAACAATTGCCTGTTCTTTGGTAGGAAACTGAGCTTGAACTTGCGCGATTTGTGCGTAGGATGCTTTCGCCGTAGCGATTGCCATCGCTGGATTTCTTGAACTTTAATTGTTGAACACCTGGAGAGTACCAGTGCCCCTGATGGCAGAGACACAAGTAAAAAACACAGAGGTGTAAAACCCCTTTAAGTGATAAATTCACTAATAAATCGATTGAATATTTCACTCAGCTTTTGCGACGTATATAGCACGAGCCACAAACTTGCCATACACGCGAGCACGATAGTGTAAACACGACCTACCTCGGCGACGACTAACGCTCGAATCTTGGACCTAATTTATTGATTTATTAATTTATTATGAATATGTATAATTAGAAATAAGAAGACTGAAAGGATTAAAAAATGTCAATTATATTACTTTCAATCTATTCAAATAATTAACACTAAACGTATCGAGCTATAAAAGTAAGTCACATGTTGCCTTATAAAAATGACAAGATTTAATTTATTTAGACTTTACGCGGTTGTTATTGTAATATGTGCTCTAATGAAGATATTTATTAAATCATTTCTTATGAAAGCATGTTTATAATTTCTATAATTGTGAAATAAAAAATCTAGAACCGGCCATTTGACCAGTCGTGGTAGCTTTTTTAAAGCAGAAAATTTTCAGTTTGTTAAAAAATTTGCAGTCTAATTGCAAATTATGTTTTGGGTCTGATTTGGGTATATATAGACAGCGGATCTTTGTGCAAAATAACAATTTTCTGCTTGAATTGCAACAAATTCCAACAAACTGAAATTTATTTTTTTTTCTTAATATGTTTAATAGGTTGGAAATAATATAACGGTATTTTTAAATTCTTCTAATGTTTTTACTGTTTTAAATTTCACCCACTAAGTTTTGTCATAAATGCATAAAATTCGCTGTCTAATTATCACCAACAATAATTACATATCTTGGAGGAGAAAAATATCGACAGTATTGTAGGTAGAGGTAATTGACTATGAATCCGTAAATTGGGTCTAATCTAGTCTGTCGATTACTTACCCTTATATGGTGGTTCAATCTAAATGCTGATGCAAAGAAAGCTACTCCCTCCTGCTCGTTAGCAGACCGAATCTCTCCAAGATGAAGCGATGATTGCCGAAACATTTCTGATTAACCACGGACGATTAGAGCCAGGGTAGATAGCAATCTAGCATGGAGGATGTGTCGTTTGGCGGATTTAATAGGCTCGGGAGGGCCTTAAAAATGCGTGCCACGAGGCTATGTTCATGGAATCGGGCAAGGCCACGCGGACCCTTCTGAACCCGAGGTTTCGGACTCGTCGGGTATGCAAGATAAAAACCAAAACCACTGAATATCCTACGCGAACCACTTCCTCGTTCTAAAGTTTCGAGCGATGCCTTCGACTCTTTGTTTCTTCTCTCGAATAACCTACTCGGTGTTTGGGAGTCCTCGGAATTCAAGTACGACGCAAATATTTTTCTCCTCATTTTTTTACAGTCTCTGTGCCCTTCTTGATACCATGCAACTCTACGTGAATCATTTTTCACTACAAATAATAATAGTAAATAATAATAATAATTCGCTACGACGAATAATAATCAAAAAATGATTTTTTCACAAAGGTTAACACTTTCTGGTAAAGAATATCAAGATGCATTAAGTGGTACAATAAGAAATATATGGTTTCATTTTACAAAAGTGAATGACACCTACAAAAAGACTATAGTAACGTTAGAATGTGCCTCTCTTGACACCATTCAACCATTTTCCGCTACGAATAATAATAGTCATGTCAATCGAAGTGGTAATATGTGGTGACCTACCCTGTATATTAAAACAGGCACTTGAATCAGAATTTGTTTTAGATTTTTTCAAAACCTAAAACAGTAAGAAAATTATTTACGAACATAAATGACCCAGTATGCAGATGACGTCGATAAAAATGAGGTTGCAGACGGAGGGTTAATAACTATAGTCTGACAAACGAGATGTGTCAGTGGAACACCAGCGTGCGTCTTTTATTAACTATTTTAGAAGTGTAACTTCATCTCTGTCGGACTCGAGTGGCTACTGCTCTGTATTTGTTTACGTTTACTGCCTCGTTTCGTTGGGCAGACTTAATTTACAAATAAATGTTCTGACACTTTTTGTGAAGATTATTAATCCTGGTTATGACCTGAGTTTTTGTTGTGAATGTAACAAGATTTGTGTAATTTTAAGACAGCAAATATCATTCTCCAGTTACAGCAATGAACTCGTAGTTTGATCAAAAAATTAATTTGATGTGTGTAATAAGAATTGATAATAGCGATGCGTTTCGATGATACATTAACTGTCTTTGTTCAGAAAGAGACGAATCAGGTAGGACAAGATATTTTCGTCACGTTATGGCTAAATATACAATTAGACCCAAAAATATTGAAACATTAATATGTGACTTGGAAATTACCCAGTGCTATACAAGTTTAATTAGATTATATTCAGTTGCACATACAGTTGGTGGAAATTCATGTAAAAACAATTTTTTTGACTGCATCGTATTCTATTCACCACAAGGATGAAAACTGTAAAAGGAACCATCGGTCAAAACGCAACCGTTCTCTTAAAAAATTATGGTAACGTTTCTTCATTAACAAACTGATCTTATTTATATTGTATTTTCATTCCTCAGTCAGACAGTATGGCGTGCTATTGATGAAGTCGTTAGAAATTATTTCTTTGCGCGTGAAATATGTACGTATATCGAAAATATAATATAAATAAAATCATATAATATTAATGAAAAAACTTCATCGTAACTTTGTAAAAGAACGATCGAGTTTTGACCCATCGTTTCATTCGCACTTTTTATCCTTGCGATGAGTAGAATAAGACGTAACAAAAGAAAATTGTTGACCGTTTGACCTTGAATTTAATTTTGCGGAAGGTGTCTTACATGAATTGACACCAAACCGACGGTGTGGAATCACGCTATAATAGTCGCGACATATAATTTCTTTACACCCTGTACAATTTAATAGTTGGTCTGTCAGTAAGGTTTAAAGAATGGATGATTTTGTCATTGCTTTTTGGATTTCTTTGTTCATAAATACGTCATTCTGTAGCTCTTACGAAACAATCGATACCCATAACCATACATTCGTTTATAAAATTTTTATGGAGTATTGTTCCATGCGTATGTTTTTTATAGTCGTCAAGCTACTTGAGAAGTCAATCATTTCCCATAAAAGAAAAGGAACTCGTACGCGTCCTTGAGAAAGGGGACGCGGACGATGGGCTTTGTTTCCGTCATTTCAATTTCTATTTTCCCTGAAGGCAAATGTATTCCGTCAGATGGATTCTTCAATGGCCGTCGAATGCCTTCCGAGGTTCCACGATCGCTTCCGTATCGGTACATTGAAGTAATTATAGCTCACACTCGGGATGGAATTCATGATTCATAATCATCATTCCGTTTTGTTCGTCGGTTGCATATCCGAGACTTGCACGAACTCAAAAGTTTCCCCGTGTTAGCCAACAGGGAACCATAATTGTATACCTCGATCATTGTCACGAGATCTTGAATTCAGTAACAAGTGCTGTTCGTTCTAGAGTCAGAAAATCATACAAATTCAACATAAGCAGTAAGGTATCCTCTCGACAACAGGACGAGTTTTATTCATTGCGTGCGAAACATGAAATGGAACGTCCTGTATGTCCAAGTACCTATACATAACACATAAATAGCTCCGTTAGGCTTGAAGATAGAAGCAAATGTTAGACAGAAAAGTTGTACTATTAAAGAAGGTAAATATGGTGATATAAAAAAATGTTCTGATTGTTGTCCTTTTCAAGGACTTTTGTAGGACACCAATGATTTTTAAATGGCACCATACATTTTTAACTTCATTGTGTCGTAGCTGATGTCAAGATGTGTTCAATGATGTGGTACACTATGACCTTCAAATGACCTTGAACTAGAAAATTTATGATGTAGCAATGATAACTTTAAAATGTGCAATCATTTTATTTGAATTAAATTAAATGTTCGAAATTATGACCTTGAGCAGTAACACAAACATTTAAACGTTTTGCAAGGCAACAAATTGCACTTTCAATTGTTTCTGTCGAAATTTATCCACTAGATCTAATTCAAAAAATTGTTTCACGGTTGAATCCATCTCAGGAATAGTGTTTCCTAAAAGTAATCATGGAACAATTTGGATACACCTAACTAGTACCATAAAAAATTATATTTTTATCCTAATTCAATATAAAGAATATCTAATACTGTTTTATGTGATAGTAAAATAGTGAATTACGACTTTAACAGGAGGTAAAAATATAAAAGCTTTTTTAGTAGAAATCGGCAAATGTCTGTACTATAAAGATCCATTCTTAATTGGCAAGAAAATATTCGCATAGAAACAGAACGGGGCATTCAAACTGGAGTCGCGAAGAAAATTCACATTGCTACTTGAATTCGCCAATTATTTATTTAACAATTGAGATCAGATATTTTCTTTTTCAGTCTATCTCATTCAAATATTAGCTTACGAGAAGACCTAGTTTCAACTTCAACCTATTTAACGATATGAAAACTTTTGAATTTACCAATTTTATAGGAACGACCAACGGCAGTGTCGCGTTAAATAAGTATTCTGTGAAAACGCGTGGTCGTTTCGCGGGGCGCGAAGCGGCCTTTGTTCCTTACGGTGCGCGGCGCGGCGTCTCGCGGAGCGTGTGCACGCATGTACCGATCTGCATACGTGCACCGGCGTGCAAACTGCGCAGCGGGCTAATCTCGGGGAAAGATAAGAGAATCGTGAAGCGGTTCGTCCGCTAGGGTAAGACGGGGGTGGCGCGAGAGGATTGCGAGAAACAGAGAGAGAGAAACAGAGAGAGAGAGAGAGAGAGAGAGAGAGAGAGAGAGAGAGAGAGAGAAGAACACGCGGAGGGGAACGGAACACGTGGCGATGGTTAGCTCAAACGCGCACAATGCCCGAAACAGAGGTTGCAGCCGCGCGCTGTGCCGTGCCGCGCCGCCGTGGAAAATACATTGGGTAATTCCGAAGCCGATAGCCGCGTGTGTGCACACGTGTCCCGCGACCGCGAGGCTGTTCCTTAATGACGATTTACAAGACGCGCTGTCGCTGCGTTACAAGTTATAATGGATAAATATATTGTCCCGCTCTTTAGCCGATTTGAGGCGGATTCCGACGGCGCTTGAGCTTTCAGTGAAAAGCCCCCGTGTGTTAGAATTATCTGTGCCCCGCTGTTCCGTGGAACTACTCTTCTATTACGGTGCTTTCGGAGTCGACCGATTCGTACATAGCGCCTTCCTTTGTTTCCCCTCCTTGACAGGTCTCCCGTTCGCGGAGATCGATTCCGGGGGAAGCGGCCTTGAACGGTTGACACTTCCGGTAGCGAATGCTTTTGTCGGAGGAGTCGGGTGTTAACCCCTGCTCGCTGTGCTTTTGTTTTGCTCGAACCTGCCAATTTGAACAGAACCTATAATTAACTCTCGGATAGTCCAATTTTATGATACATTGGGACATTTCGAGATTTGTTAAAATTTTGTAAACTCGGCTCTGGAGGTTCTTATTTTCAAGACGTTTGTATTCCTGTTGCTTCTACTGCGCTACCGATTTAACCCTAAAGTGTTCTTTTGTTTCAGAACTTGCTATAACGTCATGCAATTATTAGTCCATTAGCTTTCACCTATTTAGAACAACTGAGGAATACTACGTGGACATGGGGAATATCACAAATATCATTATTACAAACTTATTATCTGCCTTACTATACAGGGTGGCGCGCCACATTTTGCCATCTAGATTTACGTCATTATTATTACGCATAGCAAACAATGTTTCAGATGATGTTGAATGGTTTTGAGAGGGGCACATTCTGATGGTACATTTTTTTTGTAGGTGGACGTGTAAAGGACATATGAAGGTCATTAATGTTTTTTTAAATGGAATCATATATTTTTTATTGCATCAGCCGATGCTCCTTCATATTCTTTACAAAAAAGTATTAATCTATTTGTGTAAAAAAATCATTAGTTTAGGAGATATTTTAATTATAATTTGTTAGGAAATCTCGACTCTCTGGTCAATAATATGAATTCAATGTGATAATGTAGTAGGAGAGCAAGAATTCTCAATGTAAATATTTACATTTTTTGTGTTGGTAATTGAAAATGTAAATATTTACACTGATAATTCTTGCTCTCCTACTACATTATAACATTGAATTCATAATATTGACCAGAAAGTCGAGATTTCCTAACAAATTAGAATTAAAATATCTCCTAAACTAATGATTTTTTTACACAAATAGATTAATACTTTTTCGTAAAGAATATGAAGGAGAATCGGCTGATGCTATAAAAAATATATGATTCCATTTAAAAAAACATTAATGACCTTCATATGTCCTTTACACGTCCACCTACAAAAAAAATGTACCATCAGAATGTGCCCCTCTCAAAACCATTCAACTTCATCTGAAACATTGTTTGCTATGCGTAATAATAATGACGTAAATCTAGATGGCAAAATGTGGCGCCCCACGCTGTATATTGGAAACATTCTAGTTGAATGAATTTGAGGATATTCCATTAATAATACAAGCTTAAATCCTTTATTAATATCATTTTATTTTAGTATTTTGGTTATAGTTATTATACACTTCTATTTTTCACATACTTCAGGATCTAATAACCGGTAATTGGGTTATGTCAAAAGATAAATATTACCTAACTTATTTCATTCCTTTTCTTGTAAATAAAGATATCTTTGGATATACCTTGCTAATTACCAGACGGCGGATCTTTATGCAAAATAAAAATATTCTACCTGAATTACAACATTTTGAAGTGAAATAGAAATTGATCTTCTTTCTTAATATGCCTAATAGGTTAAAAATGATATAACAGTATATTTAAATTCGGTAAATATTTACTTTAAGGGAGACATCTCCGATGACCTTGACCTTGACATATGTTGTCAAGGACAACATTCTGAACAACTTTTGTCATTACAACTATCCGGCGCTCGGTCTTAGTTTTCGAGATATTCGCGAAAATAGAGTGATTGGAGTAGGTTTCATTGGGATGGATGGAATTTCACAATTTCGTCAACGACCTAACCCAGACCTCACTCGAAAACTAAGAACGAACGCCGCGCCGGGTAGTTGTAATGACAATAGTGGTTCAGAATGTTGTCCTTGACAACATATGTCAAGGTCAAGGTCATCGGAGATGCCTCCGCTAAAGTAAATATTACCCCGCTGTTTACTAATTACCTTTATATTTACCATCATCACCTTAATACAATCCATGTACAGGGTCTTTCGTAGATGGTGGGAAAAACTTTAGGAATAGATTCCTAATGCTTAGAGAAGACAAAAAAGTTATATTAACATAGGTCCGGAAATGATCAGTTACCGAGTTATTAAAGTTTTTGTGCTACAATTCTCGTCACATCGTCTTATTGGAAAAAAAAATTTTTTTTTTTCTTCTCTAAGCATTAGGAATCTATTCCTAATGTTTTACCCACCATTTACGAAACACCGTGTATAATTTTATTCCCGATCACTTTATTATAGCCAACCCAATAATTACGATTGCTGTTACTTGTGGCGTTATTGATGAATCGGTCAAATAAGTTAAACCAAACAGAATTTTCAGAATTTGAACAACGATTTTGATATCCTGGATCAAATATGAAATTTCTTCAACTTGTTTTCAACTATCGAATTTTGCAGACTCAAGTTGCATGCTTAAATGTAGTTTCGATAATTTTTATCATAATTTTTGGAAGGAGCTCTGTGCGATACTTCTTACGAAAACAGTATAAAGTATAAAGGATAGAAGAAGAGAATAACACGGTACAGAAACGCTCTCGAGCATAATATTAACCCATTTGAACTAGATACGCGTGGTGTTTACTCTAGAGATTACTTGAATTTTTCGAGCAAAATGAACATCTGCAAGACACATCTTGCCATTCGGCCATTCGACAGATGCTGACTGACCGAGAAAAAAAAGAAACGCTGCGATAATAATCAATATAAGCATGAAGCTTTCTTTCGCAAAATGCACCTAGGATTGGATCTGTCTAGAATCGCTGTAACAAACACACAAAATATATGAATAAATAACGTTCTACTTGAACATGCATTCTTCGAGCATCATCCAGCTATTCAGCTTCTGGTGTTTCATTTAAAGTGGAGGTTGTTTCTACGATTACTTTATAAAACTAAATCGTTGAGATTCAAATGAATTGATATTAGAAAATTGGAGTTCCTATGATTGGCTGCTAAGCTGTTTCTTTATTCGGCAACTGTAAAAATTGTGTAAAATGGACACGATGAACGTTATGAGTGTTAATACCATTTCTAGCGAAGGTGTCAAAGGATGCCTTTTAACATTTTCAATAAATAGTGATTGAGACTAGTGTTTTTTCTCGAGAAATTTTCGAGAAACGCCAAATATTTCAATTTTGCACTTCGCGAGAAATTATTGTTATTTGTCGAGAATTCAAATAAAGCGCGCGTTCTGAATTGATATTACACTTGCATTCGAGAGGTACGGATACCACACTTAGGATGTCGTCCTATAGCGCATTTTAAGAATAATGATACTGACGAAAATGGTGATGTTGAAGTGACATCACCAAATTATCTTCGGAACAACAACTGAAATTGTCAATCTCGGAAAGACTGAAGGAATTCCAATCTAAATGTAATGATAGTAAATATCAGACATTAACGAAGGAATTTAGCAGGTATATTTGAAACAAGTGGTACGAAAACTAAAAATTTGCAACAACTATTCGATGCATTGTCTACAATTAAACCGACCTGCACACAAAATGAGCGCAATTTTTCAATTGCCAATGATTTTGTTACAAAGAAAAGATCTTGACTGGCAGACACAACGCTCGATGCTTTGTGTTTTTTAAAAAACTATTTTAAATGACAGAAATAATTTTTTTTTACATTAACATATATAAAACATTAAAATTTTTTTATTTTAAATGTTCGTAGTTTACATGAACACATTAACATTTTTCATTTTTTATCTTACAAGTTAAAAATGTTTTTTTTTACAAAGTTCTATCAAAGTTATATATTTCAATTATTTACTAAAAATTCTTTGAATATATCAATATATAGGTATTTTATTTATTTCCTAACTACTAAATGTATAAAATTTATATTGTTACGACAGCTCTAAATGAAGTTTCCTTTTCCCGCGTTATTCCGAAGATATTGCGGAGATCGAGAGAAGTTGGCCGTCGGATCGATATTGTGGTATCCGGCAACGGGGTTGTTATTAACACGAAGAACGAAGAGAGAACCTCTCGAGTCGTTGTAGCGAGAGGACGCACGTTCTTTCCATCCTTAGATATTGTCTGTTGACGCGTAATAAAGAGTTCTAGTTGTGTGTAGTGTGTAGTACTGTGAGTTAATTGTTGTGACGTGTTCACCGGCGAGGCGGGGCCGAAGCCTCCGCAACAATATACATACCATACAATACGTTGTGTGTGTATAAAATTAGGATAGTTAATAAATAATAAAGATTTGACTGAGCTTCATGTTTTTCTTTAATTATACATGTAATTTGTCAAAAGAGATTTTTCGAGATAATTGTACATATTCCTCTTTCTCGAGCTACGAAAAAAGTTGAGAAATCAGAAACACTAATCCAGACTGCAAAGATAACACAGCTGTCTCCCGTGAACGCTGAAAAATCGATCAATTTTCTTCCAAATTTTATATGTGGAAGTTTGTAGATGTTTAAATACTGTTCAACTTTTGTTCGAAACATTTTTTCCTCAGATTATCGGAAACCGTTGAAAAATCGTGATAGTGCAGTGCTTCCACCGAAAAGATGGAGAAAATTATTTTTGCATGTAAATTATGTTGAAATGATGTAATTTATTATTTTAATACTAAGTATGTGGATCACGAAACTTTCTAATAAGTAAATATATATATATATGTTAAGTAATTTTTATATTATTACTATTAATTTTCATCAAGAAACACACGCTGCGACTATTGATGCTCATTTCTACTTAAATTAGTTATGTATCTTCAATCAGTGCAAATCTAGGACTAATTCTGTTTGCACTATGATTACAAACCTTTATCGAATGTAATGATATCAGTAAGAGCATCGGATATTACTCAATAGTATAACAAAATCGTCAATGAAGTTTTATAATCGTAAAAAAACTTACAGAACGATTGATCGAAAGCTTCTGCAACGTAAATTTACATAATTTCCTTAAAACACTTGAAAATAAATGAACGCTGTTTCTCGGAGCGTGCTATAAAATCACTTGACTTTCGATGAAGAAGAGTTCTTCGCGGGTGTACAAATAAAAACACAACACTGAAGTCTTACTCTTCAGACCTTTAACTACGTCGGACAGCAAAACTTTTACGACTCGCGCAAAATTTTGAAATCGACTTTTTTCCGACATTTCTGGCCAAACACCCCACAGTGTGCTGGTACTATCGAAAAGGGGGTGATTCAGCATTAAAAAATAAGTCGAAATAGTGTTAAAAATGTAATGGACACAAGTAAGATGACTCGTACGCGGTCGAAAATCGCAATTAGCATAACCGCGCCCTAGGATGACCGGGATTCGCGGTCCCAAAATTCGCGAGGAAAGACTGATCGGCCGATAAAAGGCTGATGAGTGTGTACGGGCGCGCGAATACCCTGGTATTCAACGGGTCCCGGAATACCCTTTGAGGGTCGTTCGTGGTATTGTGCGCAGCAGAGAGAGGACTTTCCAGTTAAAACGTGCAAATAAACAGCGGGAGTGGCTCGAATTAAGCACGGCTCCCGCAACGGGCGAGAAGAGCGATGGAAATGGGAGTAAAAGAAGCACGTGGAAAAGGGGGGGACTCGAGAGGGAGGCAAGGGCAACAGGAACAAGAAGAGGAACGACGCCAGGGAACGAAGCAGAAGGAGGCAAGATAGACGAGTGACACAAGGTGGTTGTGTGCTCACTTCCAAGTAGCGATGGCGAGGAAACCCTCGTGATAGCCAGAAAGTTGCCTCGAGCTTCTCTACGCCGTAATCTCGCCTGCATGCATCAACGATAAAGTGACACCCCCCAGCGAAGAATCCTGGCACCTACAGCCCACTGAATCAGGGTTTCGGAGTGTACACTTCGCTCTTATTACTCGTACTTGTTGTCTTCTAAACCAGTGTCGTTCGATGAGGGGAATTGACTGGAATTGAGGGGAACACGGTTACCCTCTCTCTGCAACTAGTCACGTGACATTGTGACACATGGACGACAGTGACGGGACGCATCACGTGACCGGGCCGTGGCGAAAACGTGGGGAATAGCGTCGTCGAAGGGGGAGGGTAGGGTGGGAGGCAAGTCTATATCTGGTGACACTGATGTTGACTATAATTCTTCTTCTCGTAACATCTTTTTTAATCATGTTGTTGAAAATATTTTCTTCAGAAAGTTTAATTCTATATCAACGCCTACATTCCTCAGAAAAAATATTGATCTTTTGTTAAATAATTAAATGATATCTCTGCAACTTCAAGAAATTGGACCTGATGTCATCTATCTATATGACGACATTCGTCCTTGGTTAATTACCATGTTATTATTTGTATCTGCTACATTGATAATTGCAAATACAGTCGATCATAAAAGTCTACATATGTATATCTGCTGAGCCTCAAATATTTACGCCAGGAGATAAAAACTATATACATTTTAGGTACGATTATGAAGTTTTTTGTAACGAAAATTTATGTTCTTTACTTAAGAACTTGCACACGTATGTACGTCAGACACAAAGACTGATGAAATCTGTTGCGTCAGGTAATCCTACGAGTGATAGGAATCTGATAATGTAATCCTATAAACAATGCGAAACAATTTTTTTATTGAACGTTACACCACTTTGTTCTATGATCTTTTGCCTTCTTTCCAACAACTTGGAGATCCCATGATCGTAGAATTCCTGTCTTTTATTATTAAAAAATTGAGTTTACTTTTGACGGCTTTGTTGGAAATGATAATTACACCGCTTAAAGAGTGTTGAAAAGAACGATATAAATGGTTATCCGATGGTATATCCTTTCCATAAACAGCACACAACTTTTTCCTTGCTTGGACTGCATTTTATAAAAAATCAATGAGGGAAATGCTCACTTTGATTTTCAAAAAAAAATGCTTGAAAGATTATAAAGCACGAAATGACATTCGTAATGTCAACTATCAAGATATGCAATGATTTTCCGACTTAGAATAACATTACAAGAAATAACTAGACTGCGGATCTTTATGCTTTTTTAACGAAAATAGGTGGGTGTAATATTAAACAGTATGAAGATTAAAACAGTTTAAGACAATCAACACGTTCCTTACAACTTAACAAAACTACTATACATAGAGAGAAATCAATTCCTTCTTGGTTATTATATTTTGCAATTAATGCAAACAATTTTTATATCACCTAATAGGAGCCGAATAAAAATTTCTTTCTTCTTTTATTCATCTTAGTAAACTGAAAGTAATATATACCGGCCTTAAATCTTTTTAATACGTCCACTGTATTAAATCGTACGTACCCATTTTTGTAAAAATTTATAAAATCCACAAATGGAAGCAATGTCATCTCTA
The DNA here is from genome assembly GCA_916610255.1 of Lasioglossum lativentre. Lineage (NCBI taxonomy): Eukaryota > Metazoa > Arthropoda > Insecta > Hymenoptera > Halictidae > Lasioglossum > Lasioglossum lativentre. The sequence goes on along the minus strand of OU744361.1, from coordinate 6,593,938 downwards.
CACGACGAACGAAGTTACTGTAGTTTCGCGACCGAGGAAGATAGGTTGAGGTTTGCACCGGTTGGAAATCGACGCCATCGCTACTTTTCCAGCGCATCCCCAAGATAAACTCAAAACAAAGCGCCGTGGGATAACGCTAATATAACGAACGGGAGGGCACCAACACGAAAGAGAGGACAACGAACTTGTACCGTCGTAATACACGCTGCGCATATAATCGCGATTCTGGGTTAACCGGCCTGAGTAGCTGCTGCGCAGAATGTCACGTGTGCGTATTTATTGCGGAGAGACAGCCGCCCGACCACCGCGCCACGCCGCGCCGCGCCGAGCGGCCTGCTAAATTGCGCGCGGATCGCGAGCGTGAGCGCGAGCGCGAGCGCGAACACCTTTCCGGTCACGATAAGCCACGTTTATGGATTTCCCGTGAATTTTGTTTGTCGGCTAAGTCTTCCTCGAACGGAGGCGTCGACCGATTTCTCGGTTAAACAAATCGAAGCGGACGGCGCGGCGTGTTCTATCGCGCGGAAACGGTACCGTTTAATTCTCGCGATGCCAACAGTGTATGCGGAAAACAATGTCCAGGTGAAGTCAATACAGCTTAAACTTGTATCGTCACTTCAAGTAAACTTTCCAGGTGACCTTCAGTCCTAATGCTGCCTAGATTATTAACTTTTTGGTTTTTACTGGTTTAGTAAATGGTTTTAGCACATGTTCAATGCTCATAGTTCATAGCTTCTCAAAGTTTTTCTTTATGGGTATAGCCGTGATTTATATAATATTTATGCTAATTTATATTTTTGTAATTTAGATTTATAACATTTTTATGCTAATCTTTTTTATAGGCGTGGAACATTATTTTACCTTGAAAATGCATACCTAAAATTTAGAATTACAGGTCGCCATTTATTAAATAAGTAATTCTTAATAGACTAATGAAAGTTATCGAAGTTATTTCCCTTTGACATGGAATATCTTTCGAGTTCCAAATATGTAGTTCCGCATTTTTTCAAATTGGAATATTTTCAGTATACTTTTTCTTGTATGATACCGTAAGAATCATTTCCACCTTAGTCCTTCTTCAGGAATTCTTATTGTTTAAAGTAGTCACAGATACTTCCGTCGATCTTGATGTTTATCGAATGTATATTGGTTTCTAAATGTCCATCACCTTCAAAAACGATTAAATTAATAAGGTTTATTAAAAATTGTATGTACAAGCTTTTAAAAATCAACATTTTATGAATATCATTACGGATTATTGTTTATAATATGTGAATGATAATGAGACAAAAAACTGTTTTAAACAAAAGTTAATCAACATTTAATGGTCTACAAATTTCAATACAAAAAATTAAAAAAAAAATGTTTATTCCATACAAAATTAAGGTCACCTTCAATTTTTAAAGATTTTTCAATATATATTTTTGACTTCATAATATTGTAGCTGATGTCAAAACGAATTCAACGACCTATGTACATTGTTATACCCATAAATTTCAAAATAATGCTGAAATCTTAATGAACTGCTAGATCGGCCGGCTGGTCCACTGTGCTTGGTGTCAATTCGATCGAAAGGAATATGATCTATGAAATTTCTAAAAATCCACCATTTAAATATGCAACACTGGTAAGATGAAACGAGACTAAAATTATCCGCAGCATCCACAAATTGACGTGTAAACGTGCTACTTCTTCAGAAGCAGTGCGGTACGTGTAAAAGGACACAAGAGTCGAATGAGGGTTAAAATGCAATGAAGACGAGAAGTTGAAGTTAGATGTACTGTCCTGTAAATCACGCCGAAGCCAAGGATAAGTCACAACAGTTTGGTCTGGGATCCAGTTGGACAATTTCTGAAGTCGTTTGAAACTTTGTGAGCAATTCCAAGTACGCTCGAACCGTTGACTAAATCGTGGTACAAGACGTTCCTACTTATTCGGAAGCGATGAGAAATATGTCGGGCGCACAAATTCTAAAATCTAAAAAAGATAAGCAATAACGGTCTAGGAAGAAACCAGTTCTAAACCGTTTGATATTCTGTGGACCGTCCTGCCTGCCCTGCCTGGTCTAGATCTCAGAAGAATCTTGCGACTATGGGTATGGGTCGGTCTAGATCCTAGAAGAATCTCGCGACTATGGGTGTCCCGGTGGGTTTACCACCTCGTATCGTTGGCACCGAAGCATACGTGGAAACCTGTACGGCCGGAGGACACGAACGTTGAACGTGACCTGTGTATACATCGTTCTCTTTTCCTCGTGGTAAGCCCGCGTTTCGCCAGGTCTGACGGACGTCTGACGTTCAAGGCCGAAGAAAACTAGAAGCGTCTCGCCTCTATGCGAATCGGAATCTAGCGGCGACGCTATCCCCGAACAGCGACAGACGACAAACGTAAGTACATACAGAGAGACGATCAAGGCCGCGCCGGCTCCTGTCGGTCTGTCTTGTGAAACGATCGAGGTCATCGAGATATCTACCGGCTTCTAATGGCCTTGTGACGTAGACGAGATCAAGGACGAGCGGCCGACAATCATTTTGATAGGCTACGGGCAGCGATCGGGCGCATTCCAGATTGCCAGTGCCGCCCGATCTCGGACGACGCGATGTGTGATGCACAGTGCTCGATTTTTCGAAAAAGTGGGACTCAAATCGGTATCACTTGAAAATTTGATTCATTCGCGAATAATAGAATCGAATATGTACACCTGTTATTATTCTCTCTCGCTCTCTCAATAAACCTACAGTAAAGTTTTGATCCAAGTTCGATCCTCGGTTCGGAGCTGGGATATACGTAGATCGTGATGGGATACTATTGTTTTGTGACTGCGTTGATCGCGTCGAACGTAGAAAAAGGACAGCGCATGTAAACACGGACCGCGCGGCCAAAGGCGCAACAAAAAATAGCGTATGGGTGCAGTAACTTCTTTATTTTTTACTTATTTTGAATGAAATTTTACCAATATATTTGCGACATTTTTCTGATTAAACTGACACCAAACAAGATATAATTTGGCCCATATTTACTGTACATGTGAAGCATAATATGTATATCACTTCAGTAATCAGTTGGGAACGGTTTCATAGCAAGAAATGAAAAATTATTTAAATAAAAATAAATTTTTTTTAAAATACCACGTTTTTAAAACGGACTAAAAAGTATAAAATAATTTAAATAAAAATATGTTTAAAAAACGGACTAAAAAGTATAAAATAATTTTTCCTAGCCACATCCAGGTTCCTAACCCCATACAGATTATTCCTAACCCCATGCCCCTTACAGATAGTCCTGAAAATTTGTGATTGTGAATTTTTAATAGCTATGAAAATACTTGTAAGATTTAAAACGAAAAACGTGGGGCGTAAAATAATAGTAAGGAGTGTAGAGAGTAGTTACCGTTGAGAAAACACACACAACAGTTCATGTCATTTGTAATGCAATAAAATTGTTAGTGACTTAGGTGAACAATTCATGTATCAATTATCTATGTATTGCATGCGCCCCACGTTTTTCATTATACAGTTCAAATTATGTCGTCTTTAGTATTATTTTAATCAGAAAAACGCCACAAATAAGTTGACCAAAGTCCCATAAGAAAATAATGAAAAATAAGGAAGTTTATAATTGGATTAGTGGTGGTTCACATCGATATACCCGACCCGGTATCGGATTACGCGGCATGTTTACACTGCTCGGCGACCGAGTGGAAGGGGTAGGCGAACGGACTAACAATAAGATCGACCACCGCCGTGGGACTTGGATCAAGACTTTACTGTAATAACTTAACATTAATGTATTAGATATTAATGAATCAAATTATACAACAATTTTCAATCTTTGAATAATTTTTTACAATTTTTGTCCGAGTTTTCGTGCTTGACGATGTGCATTGCACAGTGGGGTGGTCTAACAATGTTCACTTTAAACAGGTGGAATGTTGTTCGAGCAACTAGTAAATAAATTAATGTTGAATTACTGTACAAGTATAAATGTCAGCATAAAGAGGACATCATAAATGTTATTTTTTCGTTTAATAAAAACGATTCTAACAACGAAAAAACTATTTCTAAAACCGTTCTGTTTGTAATTAATAGTATATAATTACAACAGAAATACGAACGTCTGGGCCATCGTGCAACGACCGTTCCCGAGATCCTCTGTTTATCCAAGCGAACGTCCGCCATTTCAGACAATGAAGAACGTTCTACACTGTTTTGAACGAAACTCGCGAAGGTGTGTTTCACTGGGCAAAGGTCGTATACTTTTTGCCGTAGCATTTAAAAAAAAGTAAAACGCTTTTCAACCGATTCCACGAACCGCCTGTTTGCCCGCGGAGAAGATGGCCCGCTGTTTGCAGAATCAATTCTACCAATTAAGATTGCATAACTTTACGAAACGCCGACGCGCTACCGAGGCAATAATAAACGTCAATCGTTTATTTCGAAGAATTGCATTTATTCGCATAATATTATTTTCAACGTAACACCTGTGGCGCGTTGCTTTCCAGCAGACCGAATTCTTTCGGGTGCATAAGCTCTTGCCGAATCGAGGAATGCAAATAATGTTTGACTCGGTGTTACGCCGAGTCCAATATTAACAGTTTATCAATGGCTCAGAAAACAAACGAGAAACGTTTTTATCTCGTTGTCTGTAACCGGCTGCGGGCACCGAGCTGGGAATCAGTGTCGTTCTCTATTAACGCGCAAGAAACGTGGAACTTTTCTTTTCTTTTCGTTTTTTATTTGAAATACATACTACTTTATCCTATGATGTTTATCGCTTCAGGTGCCATTTCAATCCTTCGAAGGTGAGTGCCAGCGCATGGGTGAGTGAGTGAGGGCATGGACCTAATTTATAACGTTGCAAGTAAGTAATTTAACTATTCAGATATTAAAAGATTAGTACATACAGAGTCGCCAGAGTAAGACTTGTGTCCCCACTCTACCTTCCCCCACGCTTTCGTTACGGCCCGGTCACGTGACGCGTTCCGTCTCTGTCGTGCGTGTGTCATAATGTCACGTGACTAGTAACTCGTACTTTCCCTGGCAGAGAGATGGTAACATTTTCCCCTCAATTTGAGTCAATTCCCCTCAACTGGCGACTCTGGGAACATACTCTTCTTTTTTCTCAGTTCTCTTAGAACTATTTTTCTGAAATCGCACTCCAGGATAGACAAATTCCTCCTCTATCTCCGTTCCCTACGATTCCCACTTTGATTTCTTTTTTCTCCTTCCTCCTCTTTTGAAAACTATAATTTTCGGTTTTCCGGTGTTTGCCATAAATTGCCGCGTTGTCAAGATATTTCTCGAATTTTCTAATCGCTTTAATCACCTCCAGTTCATCTTCTGTTTTCGCCACTATTTTAAGGAAAACTGTTTCCTGTATATCACCCATTTCGCGCACGCTTCTTCGAACCCAACGTTGCGGAAGGATCCAGAATCGGGCGAGACCGTGTGCGTGTAGATCGGGACGGTCGTTCTGTACGGAACTATACCCTGCTACACGCTATACTAACCTCTCGGGGTCAAGTAGCTGGCTCGACGAGCACGCTCACTTCGGCTGCTTCTCTTCACCGCCTCCGCCCCCGGCACTGACATCGTTTCACGCGTCATGTTGATACGTGATCAGCTGGTGGGTGTGCCGGCAATCGGACCAGAACACGATACTCCTGACGAAGGAGGTAGCTGCGCCGATCATCTCGGAACAGGATTCACCCCTGCGCCAAATACTACGCCAGGACATCCATTCCTTAATTTCAAGATAAGTTCAACTTCGTATAAAATTCCACACCATTTTGTAAATAATCAAGATTTTCTTCCGGTTCAGACCATAACTAAACTCATACTGATTAATGAGCAAATTCATTTTTTGTTTCCGATCAGTAGAAAAGACCGGAATCGTGGCAATCGTTGACCCTTGTTTTTCAAAACATTACAGAAAATATACCCGGTGATTCACCACCTAAATACATAGCTTCGTTAGGCTTGAAGATAGAAGAATATCTTAGAGAGAAAAGTTGTACTGTTAAAGGACGCAAATACGGTGATATGGTCTTTTGAAGGTCATCGATGATTTTTAAACGGCACCACATATTTTTAACATCATTGTGTTGTAGCTGATGTCAAGACCAGTTCAATGATGTAGTACACTATAACTTTCAAATGATGTCACTTCAAATGATCTCGGGAACCGCCCCTTTTAAAAACCTTTTAAAAACCCATACAAAGCTTGCATATTATAAAGGGGAGAATATTGTAATGCAATCATTGTTTAAGTGAAACTTCTTTTGCCGGGGTGTAAGCCTATTTATATGGATGAAATTGTTTCGGAGATTTGAAGGTCACCTTGATTTCTTTAAATGAAATTACCTATCTTTTGTATCATGAATCGGTACAGTATTAAATTCGCAAACTGACAATCCATCGTCGCCTCTGAAGGGTTAAGGGAATTAACGATCAGCAGGCGAGATGGGAGATGGGAGAAGGGAAAGATTCGCGGTTCCGACTTTTTCCGATGTTCCTTGGAGCACGAGGCGACCAAGTAAGAGTATCCACGCGTGTAAATTCGTGGGCATCGTGAAACTTGGAGCCGGGCCAAGCATCACCGGCTTCTTCTCTCTGCCTCCGCTGGACCAGTTTCTTTATCCGGCGGACGACGCGACGCGACGCGACGGGCACACCGCGAGCAGATTTCGAAACGACCGGTTCTCCTTCCACGAAACGACAGTGGCTTTTCGGGACGACGAAAATAAAGCGGCACCCGAAACACTCGCGCTATCCTTGCGGGGTTTACGATCCTGCCGCGCCGCGCCGCGCCGCGCCGGTGCGATGGAAATGGCAACCTCGTTCGCCGCCGCCATTTTCGGCGCTCGTTGTCGATCCTCCTCGTGATCGATGGATAAAGGAACGGGTTAAACTGGATGGACATGGTAGGAGCAACGATGACCTAGAAATACTTTGTACATAACCGACACGAACCGACCTCCAGGGTCAAATCGCCACCAAATTGATTATTTCGTACCTATAGGGAATTTTTAATCTTTGACACGTTCGCTACCAACATTTGTTTCACTGTTTAGCTAATTTATTAACACTATACCTACCGGAGCCTTAGAACTAACTGGTATATGTTGCCTTATAAAAATGACAAGATTGATTTTGTTTAAACTTTCTGCGGCTCCTATTGTAATACGTGCTTTACTAAAGATATCCACACAATCATTTCTTATGAAATCATTTTTATTATTTCAATAATTCGTATAATTAACATTACACGAATTCATTTTGGTAAACCTTACGTTTAGGGGAGGCAGCTCCGATGACCTTGACCTTGACATATGTTATCGAGGACAACATTCTGAACAACTTTTGTCATTACAACTACCCGGCGTTCGCTCTTAGTTTTCGAGATATTTGCGAAAAACTATTGCAAATACTGTATTGAATTTTACGTATTCTTGCATGCTCCGTGGCAACGTAAGGCTGCCACCTAACCCAGAACTAACCCAGACCTAACCCTAACTAATTCTGATTGCATGATTTTTTCATTACTAGTTCAAATTCTGTATGAAGGCTATGTAGAGTACAAAAATTATGCGATCAGAATTAGTTAGGGTTAGTTGGTGGGGGACGCAGAGGGCCGGCCGCTAGGCCGGCCCGACCACGCTTGCGAAAATCCAGAAGTAGTCTTTCAAATTTGAAAGCTCATCCTATATAGAGTGACACTCTGTTCTGATCCCCACAATGTGTTTACAAACAGAAAATAAACAGATGCCGCCCCCTTGGGAACAGGCTCACGTTGCCACGGAGCTTGGAAGAATACGTAAAATTCAATACAGTATTAGCAATAGTTTTTCGCAAATATCTCGAAAACTAAGACCGAGCGCCGGGTAGTTGTAATGACAAAAGTTGTTCAGAATGTTGTCCTCGACAACATATGTCAAGGTCAAGGTCATCGGAGCTGCCTCCCCTAAACGTAAGTATTACCTTCATTTTTTGATGGCCAATAGTTTACGCTAAATACAAAATTTTTGGAAGGTCCTAGGATGATACTTTATAATCTGACTAAACACTATATGTACTACTCATGGGTGTCGAATACATTCGACATTGACCCACAAGTCAGGTGGGGCATCTCAAATGAAAATTATTATTTTTCCTGGCTCGGGCACTATCATATGAGACTACATACAAATTTTCAGATTTTTAGCTCGACCTAAAATAGTTTTGATCCGGCGTGGGTTAATAATAATCTGAGCATGTTCCTCGATGTTCTACCTAGAAAACAAATGTAGTCTCAGGATAGTGTCTTTAACTTTAACGTCGTAACGAGCTGTTAAAGATCCGGTGTGCTCCATTTCAGATAAGCGAGCCACAAGCTCCGTTGCTATAGTCGGCTGTTCGTGGAGCTCATACCTCATATTATCTGCAATGTGGTCTAAAAACAATGTCGTCAGGTATCACATCCGCCTCAATGGCCTCGTTTTTGTCTAACGGTTTCACTAGTGAAATCACCTCCTGACCAATTTCATACAAACTGTAAACAATTATTTATTGTAAAAGGTGCTTGTACATGTATATCTACTGACAGAAGTTTAAGCGATCGTGATCTCAAAAAGTTCTTAAACCCTCGTCAAGATAAAATTAAAAAAATGAGATTTCGCCTGTGATTATCAATATTACGATTCAATATTGACATTCTTAAATTCTTTTATCTTCCTAGTATTTTAAATTCCATCGACTCATTTTTGCCATAAATGTATAAAATCCGCACTCTGCTGATAACGTTTTAATCAAACAAGAAATGATTACCAGACTACGGATGTTTATGCAATTTCAAATTTTTGTTGACGTATTTTAAGAAAGTGGTACCACATAAAATCCTATTTTCATTGGTAATAACATTTGTAGATCTAAAATAAATAGAAATCGTACTAAATTCTGTCGAATTTAATGCTCCATGATTTTTTTTAATTTTTATAAGCCATAAATGCATAAAGACCACAGTCTAATGATTCCATGTCTCTTTTTTCTACGTTAGAAAGTTCGTCCCTGAAGATGTTGAATTCTTCTGTTTCTACAGTTTTGTGTTTCACCTATTCCGTTTTATCATAAAAAATCTGCAAAGTTTAGCGATCGCAAATAATAGTTGATTTGGCACGGCGCGGCGGAGCCCTTGCGGGCTGAAACATCGTTGGTTTTATAGAAAGAGCGATTAGAAAGCAGGGGGAGGGGAAGGGGTGCCGTGAACCGAGGATCCATAATTTAAGCGCAGCCACATGAATCTATTTTTTATTTCGCCGCTCACGAATCGTGCGTCGTTGTAAAAAATTTACGAGATGTACGGGGCTGTTACATGCTCCCCGAGGAGAGCGTGTTCCTCGTCTTCTTCTGGTTACCCTCGTTTTCCACGGACTCTCGTGGTCCGTCGAGCGGTCGTTAATCTTAACGAGCGAGGATCCGAAGAGGAGGGCTCGTTCGCCGCCGCGCACAATTACGATTTAGTCTCGATTATCCAGACACCGTGTAGTCGATCGTTTGATTACCTAAGAGGTGTCCGCGATCTGGATCGTCGCTCATTGTCCTGGAACTCTGTTCGAATATTTTCTTTTTTTTTACCATCGTACTCTCCTCGGCCGACAACTCCTTCATGAAATCCTTCACTTTCGTATGATTGCTTTTCAATTTTATGTGCTCGTTTAATTCAGTCGGGGTCCACCTTTCGATGTGTGACACCCTCACCGATTTTGATGATTTTTGGATATGTCATAAAAATCAACATTACGAATAACTTTTTCCTTTGTATATTCGTGTCAGTCGGCTTTAGTTTCAGTGATATTAGCGAAAAACTGCCGATACCATTACACTTGAATATTGTCTGCGTGTGCATGCTCAGGAGAGCGCATAGGTTAATTTGGGATTAGTGTTGGCGTCTAGACATTAGCGACGTGAACCAGCGATTAACGACGCTTAGGCAAAGTCATGTAGACACTTATTGTTACTTGGATACAGTAGAGAAGATTCTCTTTGTACTTTGGAAGTTTGGCCTGGCTTCAATTTCTTCCGAAAGTTGAGAAAATTCTCTACATTTTGGAAGATTGTCCTGATTTTGACTGGCACTAATTTCTCAACAAAAATAGGAAAGGTTGTCAACACTTTCTGTATTTCGGAAGTTTGGCCTGATTTCCATTTCTTCACCAAAGTTCAGGAGACTTTCAACATTCTTTGTATTTCGGAAGATCGATCTAATTTCGAGTGGTTCCAATCTCTTTACCAAAGTTGAGGAGACTTTCAACATTCTCTGTATTCCGGAAAAACGACCTAATTTCGAATGACTCCAACTTCTTCACGACAGTTGAGAAGATCCTCTATGCTATCCGTACTTCAGAAGTTTGGCCCGACTTCAAGTGGCTCAATGTCTTTGCGAAATACCAACATGTGTTGCTCGAATCTTATCAAGTGATTCATATAGGATCAATCCTATCGTTCGACGAAACCGATCGCCTATCGTTCGAAGGAAGGAAATAAGTCCGTGGGTCAATGTTGATACTTGCTAGAAAATAAGACGTCAGGCTTACGCGCGTACGAATTACGATTATTAAGAATAATTGCACGGCTCCGTGGGCCAGCATGATTCCATGACGGACGATCATCGCCCGAGGGGATGTCGGTTGCGTAACCGGAAATCTTTTTTTAATTATCGACGCCTTCCAATCGCCTGCTGGAGGGCATTCGCGATTTCTGCCCGAATAGATCCCAAACTAATACATTTGCGATCTAATTGTAAGAGCCTTAATACTTTGTTAAACGGCATATAAAGATCTATCAGTTGATGGAAACAAAATACAATTTTTTTTCTTTTTTAGTTCTTATTATTAGGAAATTTCCTATGAGTTTTATTACAATATAATGTACATTCTAGAGTAAGGGAATAACGGGAACGTTAGTAACATTGTGAGGAGAAAAAAAAAATTGTATTTTGTTTCCATTAACTGATAAATCTTCATATGCTTAAAGAAGTATTAAGGTTCTTAGATCGAAAATGTATTAGTTCAGGGTTTATTAATTTTGTCCCGAAATCTCCTATAGGATCCATAAAATTTTATTAAAAAAGTTCAAATATGTAATCTCTATTTTTTATTATACAAAAAGTTTTTGGTACATTTTTTTGTTATCGCAATTGATTGTCATATAATTTTGACGAGTAACTTTTGTTTGAACAATTTTTTTTTCAGCTTATCGAAAACGTGTGAAAAATCGACAAAATTATATAGTAAAACGGAAAAAATAATGACTTCTCTTTAAAGTAAAATGTTCGTAATTTGTCGTTAATAAATTGGTAAATTCAGCAAAAATTGTGGGTAGTTTTAAAAATTACATTTTGTCAAGAATATTTTGCGATGCAAGACTCTTCAGATCTTAGAAATTTTGGACCACGGAACTGTGAGACAGATATGCTTGGAAAACAGTGAAGAAACGAGGAGCTTAAAAATGAAACGCAAAATTTCCGCAAAATGTCTGCAAAATGTTTACGAATTGTTTGCGCGCCGCGTTCGAAAACCGCCATGCTGCGGGGCCGCGCGGCGCAATTTAACGAAGGTTCCGGGGATTACAATGGAAAGGAAACGCGTTGGTTTCGTTCCGGCAGGAATTTCGGTCATTAAGTTTAATTGCGCGCTGCGCGGCGAATAAATTTTCCCGCGTAAAACCAGCTGATAATGTCGGTGCGTTGCGCAATCGGTTATTTGCTCGCCGAACGTTTCTTTTTCTTTTTTTTTCCATTCCTGCAGATTTTTTGTGCAACTCGCCCAATACTCGCTCGCCGAGTGTAAAGTATAATAATCAACGAATACGCGGCCGTAATTTTCAAGATACGCTCGCCGTTAAAGAAAACGGCCGCTTGCGCAACTAGAAAGCGTGCTCCCGCTTCGAGTTTCAATGAAAACGATGCTACGGCTCTGCGGGAAAATTTATGCTCGGAAAACCGCTGTTTATCCTCGCGTTCTATTCCGAGCGACGGATCTTCTAAAATTGATGCGCTGCGCTTAAAATATTTCTCGGGCCATTTCGTCACTATAATTACCATTATTCGATATCGATTTTTCCATTCAGTCTCCTGAAATATCGCCGGGATTTGTTTACACTCGGATTAACCACGTGACGTGGTGGAGGAGAGGAAATCCCTCGCACGTCAGCCACCTTCCCCTCTCTCCCGTCTCTCTTCTTTCTCTTTCTCTCTGCTTCTCTCTCTCTCTCTCTCTCTCTCTCTCTCTCTCTCTCTCTCTCTCTCTCTCTCTCTCTGTCTCTCTGCTTGGTCCAAGCTCCACATTGAGCCGGTCACTTCCTCTTCTTCGTCCAAGTTTCTGCCGCAGCGTCGATGCCAAGTAGCCCTCCGCGAAATCGTTGACCGCCTTTTCTTGTCCACTATATGCACCGGCTCTGCCAAACGCATGACTAATCACGACGAAACTCCCGCATGTGTCTCGTGTCTTCCCTGAATACCATCGCTCCAATCCTCTTCCGACATTTTCGAGGCTCGATCGTACAGTGTGCAAAAATGCCCAAAAACTGGCCAAAGTACAACTTTTCGAAATATAGAATTTTCATCATCCGAGTGGTGATATCATTAAGCAATACTTCAAACTACAAGGAACTATAAAAATTAGCATCAAAAATTAATTTCAATATTGCTAAATTATGTCTTTAGTTCAGTTTTCCTTCATTCAAATACCGTATTTTTAACTTCATACTGTTGTAGCTGATGTCAAGACGAGTTCAATGATGTGGTACACTATGACCATCAAACGACCTTGGACTCATAAATAAGTATAGTTTGACTACTCTGTTTGATCAACGGAAATTGAATTTCTTAAGCCATTAGATCCCATAATACGTATACCGTTAACGGATGGTGATCTCTATATAAGCGTACACAAACAAGATTATCAACAAACTTACTTTAGATATTCGTCGAGTAATGTGCTACTAACACGATGGCTGTCTATACTTCATAAGATCCATTCGTTCTCGTGTAAAAAATTCTCAAAAATGTACATATTTTTGATTCGAGAATATGCAAAAAATAATTGAGGCCCTACAGGTTAAACTTGCTCTCCTTTGAACCGCGAATAAAATTCGACTAATACCTCTGTCTCTCTCGTTAGAAAATTCGGGCTTTTATTTCAACAGAAGCTCTTAGCAGTTCCGTTGAATTTCGACCTGGTAAGGTCGAACTCCATAACAAATCGTCCGGCGAGCAATCTTCGAGGAATCGCTTTCGGTTAAAATTAACACCATGAACGAGAAACTGCGTCCTCGGCGAGCACAGAAGCACCGTTGATCGAAGAAAAATCATCGCGCGTCTAGGGAGCCTTGTCGAAGCAATCGGAGCTGAGATCTCGGTTCATGGTGCAACGAAACGTCTTCGGTTGGCACGGACTGCGGTACGTTTCCTTTGGAACCCGAGATACTCGTGCAACTGTGTGCGCATCGGCTACGCGACGCTGAAAAACAGCCGACGTGGACGCGAATCGGTGTGTAGGTGCGCGTTACACGGCAAAGATCTTTCTGGCGCAGGTGGTCAAGCAACACGATGCACGTGGCCTGTGCATGTGCAGCGGATATTCTGCGTGCAGGTTTCAGCGAATTGTATTTGACTCGCGTAAGCTCGATTTCCGCGCCGACCATACCGAATCTGGACTAGAACCGGGACTCTGTTGGACGATGACCGAGATTATGTCGAGGCCCTTTTGCGACATTTCTGCCATTTTATGTTCACGACAAAAAAGTTCTGCTGTTATTCTGGTGGGATTGGTCAAACAATTGCTGCAGACCAGCAACAACGATTTATTATTGAATTTATTTATTATTGAACGATATTAACGAATGTATACGATGAGTCGGTGAGAGAATATCGTAATCCTGCAACATGACAATGACGGTCACATTTTGCACAAAGAACGAGGGACACTGTGCGTTCGTATGTGCAGCCGTGTCGCATGCGGCAGACTCTCCGGTCGTGGCCCCAACAGACCATCATCTCTGTTCAGGTCCCTCCAATTTGTCCGGGGAACATTACAATTCCATTGAAGAGGTCGAAACATGCATCGATGACTCTTCCTCTACCACCTAAATGGGAAAAAGTGCCAGAATGTGCTGCCGAATGCTTCCAATAATCTTGTACAGTTCCTTACTAAAAGCTAAATACATATGTACTTACTAAAGTAAATGCTTGATTCTTGTCCGGGGTCGTGGGCACGATTCCTGTCCAGTGCCTACCCACTCCACTGCCTGTCAACGCCGCGCTGCTACGCAAGCGGCGACGACTGATGTAGGCTTGGGTATATCGGTGTGAACACCACTACATTGACACCATGAATCGAATGTTCAAACATCTTATTTTTCATTATTTTTTATGGGACTTTCACTGGCTTGTTTCTGGCATTTTTCTGATTAAAACAAGACCAAACACGATATATTTTCAATTGTATTTAGTATAAAGCATTTTTAATCGGCATTACATTGTGAGAACACGCGGGGCTTTAAACTGTGCCGGCGATGGCGACACGCTTCGGTCACGCGATCCGTATTTCATTCTGTACTTCTCTATGTTCGATTCTCTATTTAAGTCTCGCTCGGCGCGGTCGGCGCGATATCTAGACGCAGTCATAAATCAAAAAGCATGTCCGGGTACGATAGTTGTCCGTGAAAAACACGGCTGTTGGACGAGTATCGAGCGTTTACTGTATCACTAAAAAAGGCACCGAATTTATTTTACCTCATAATACATATATTGTATATTTCTTCCGTGACAGTAAACGTATAAAAGATTGTATATTTACTATTTACAGCAGGTGACTCCTCTCCCTACTCCCGAGTCCTCCCCACTAAACTCCTGTGGAGTGTAGGAGGAGGTTGGGGAGATTGGGAGTGTATGAATCGAGGGGAAAAAGTTACCCCCTCTCTGCCGCTGCGGATGCGTGGGGAATAGCGTCGTAGAAGGGGAACGGTAGAGCTAGGATCGATAGAGGGGGAACCGCTACACTGGTAGTGGGAGTTATGAGTTCTTGAATTATGCAGACCCCAGTCAAATTAGGTATTTTGACTATATCGGTGGAAAAATTCTCTTTAAACGCACAAGGCAAATGATTCCGTAATTTTTGGGAGACACGGCACTGAAAGTGCCAATAACTCTCGGAATTCGCCAGAATTCGGCGACCCTTGGCCGACAGTGACGCAACCCTCGATTACCAGCAGCGCAGCAGCAGCGGCACCACCACCCCACCACCACCACCAAGAAAATTCGCGCATCTGTTTACGCGTGCACGCTCGAGATCGTTTGGCCCCGTATTTATATCTTCATGGCACTAGGTCGCGCAGCGATTCCGCAAAATTACATGTGCATGCGTTTCCTATACATATTACGTACTGCATGACGACGTGACGCGCGAGATCATCTTTGTTGCGCGTCGCACGCAAATACTTGAGCAGATTGCCAAAATTTCCGGGCTGCCAGATCGAAGAAAATTTTCGGTATCGGCGTGCACACTTGGTGTAAATAAAGAAACGGGTCGGGACTTCCCCCGTGCGTAATGCAATTAGAACCCCCGCAGAACCGTTCGGTCAAGAAACGTGAAGCGTGGCGCGCGACGCACCAGTATCAGAGAGAAAGCGAGAGATCGGAGACACACGTTGGCTCAAGTAGACGCTGATTTATTCGTTCTTCCTGTCCTCTCTCGCGTCTTTTATCCCCTCTCTCTCTCTCTCTCTCTCTCTCTCTCTCTTTCTCTCTCTCTCTCTCTGATCTCGCTTCGAACTCCGCAAGACGTGACTCGAATCTCTGCTGTACCGGAGGAAGAATCTTTCGAATTGTACAGTTTGGCCGACTAAAGCGTACGGAAATATGAATGTCTTTCTAAGGTAAATGTACCTATTACTGCGGGTGTACGTATTATGTACTGTGGTATTTTTTCCCAATGAGATTAAAACACGTAAAAATCAATATTTTACCTTGAATAAATTTGTACAATTCAATGAGATTGTATTCTCGTTGGCAAGCCAAACGAAATTGTCAATCATTCTCATATTTTTATAATCTCAGGATTTGGAAAAACATTCTTCATAAAAGGTAAAAATAAGACCATTTTTTTTCTATCTCAATCACCTGTTGTGCACATGATTGTACATTCTTTGATGTTTTATTTTTACTTAGATACCTACTTCGATACAACAAAAATATAAAAAGAAACTTCTTTTGCATTTTTTAATAAAAAAAATTAAGGCCTCAGCATCACGTACATTAAAGTGAAGGAAGAGATCATTACTGCGGCACAAAAATCACTAGGAATGTCTCTAATACTGCCGTGTGAATTGCAACTACGATGAGAAACGAGGTTCATTTCAGCCTAACGTTTTAGGTTAGGTACCTATTCGATACACGTAAGTACATAAGTAGAATACGATTTTAGATAAAGAGTATTATGGATAAAATAAGAAGATTTTTCAAAAATTAAATCGAAAATTAATGAAAATAACAGTAAGAAAAATAAAAAACAAAGTAAAGTGAAGTGTACGAAAAGATCTATTTACTTATGGAACTGAAAACAAAGAAAGAACAGGGATTTTAAAGGTAAAGGGTAGTCACGTGAACTTTCCCTAGAATACCCTAGAAATCTGGTCGGAACATGGGTTTGCTTGCGGGCATACGTCTTTTGTCCTTATACGAGCAAATTTTGGGCTAGATGAGAGCTCATTCTAAAGAGGAGGGTTCAGCACAGAGCGCTCAACTCATGATTTAACGAGATTATGTTGATATCTAACAACATGAGTGTCCATAAAAACAATTTTTGAAAATGTAGCACCTACAACCTTTTTTAATTCCAATCTTCAATTACTGTTCAACGTCGCTAATATCCTCAATATCCTTAATATTTATTTATTTATTTATTAATGTCCTAAACCGTGTATGGTTTATATAGCATAATATCCTTAATATCTTTAATACCTTTAATATCAAATCAGCAATTTTAAGTTGCTGGAATTTTTAAACAATAAATCTGTCAGTGAAAAATTCGGAAAAAATTCACAATCGTGTGTGCTATCCGGTAGGATGTTCATGTATTTTTTCGTAATTTTTTACCAAGGAGAACAGGAGAAATGGAGACTAATTCATTAAACCGTGCTCACCCTATAACTACCCGTGTGGAAGAAAGTACAACATTCGTTGGACACCTTGTACAAAATATACAAATATGTAAAGTGTGCTATTCTTTTGTCTAGTACTGTGCATAGAAAGGATTCCGTTCACAATTAAAGACTCGAATTAAAAAAGGCTGTAAGTGCCAAAATGAAAATTCCGAGGAAAATCCATGTAAAACTTGTAAGATCGTTTTGTAACCAATCTTGTAACCAACTCAAAACTTCTAACCAACGGTCAGGGAACTTCCAGCCTTATTTCCGAAAAAAACAATTTTTGACAAAATAGCACTTACAGCCTTTTTTAATTCCAGTCTTCAATTGCAGATAAAGCGAAATGAGAAAAGACTTATTAGCGAATGGAATCCAAGCGGGATTCGATAGCAACGACTACACGGTGTTCCATTTCATTCTAGTTTTATTGCTCCGTAAGCTCGTCGATTTCTGCCGCGAACATACCGTATGCAATAAGGATGACATTATTGTCATTACTATTATTATTAATGTATTCTTTTGATCGAGAGGCTCGGCGAAACCGATTCGATCAGCGTCGCACGTGGGACGATCGAAGGCGCGCGAATAGGCGGTTCCGACGTGCAATTCGTATTATACACGCATAATTTACACGGTGTAATACGCTCGCGTTGCCCGGCCGGCCCGGTGAAATGTACACAGACGAAATTGCTTTCACGGAGAGGGGAGAGAGGGATACGTCAGGGCTTATCCCATTTGGACAGCTGCCAATGTACCAATAGCCGAACCGGTAAGATGCGCCAAAAATAACGAGCCACGGCTTCGAAAAGTTTCAATATACAAGAGCTGTCAATTAAGTGACAGCCGGTGGGCTTGTCAAGGAGAGGAACCAGACCCTGGATCCCTTTACCTCCGGTGTTCAGCGTTATTTATCGTATTTATTAACGGCCGTCTTGCGCGGTTTGTTGCGGCCCGTTCTTCTCCTACGATCACGGACGCTCGATACTGAATTTCATTTATCCTCGACGATGTTTCTCGTTTACTTCCTAAACAAACGATCTGTAAAACTATCATCCCCCGTAGCACATCAGCTTGACAGAATTATGCAGCGAGACTTTACGATGCTAAATTTGAAAATCGATTTTTCGGCCAGATACTATTTCGATACGACTACTACCACATTTCACTCGCCGACGACCATTTACCGAGTTTATTCGACATCGATGTTAATATTCTGACGGTCGCTGTATCTTCGCCATCAAAGAGTTTAGTATTCTAAATGCAAGACCATCGTAGAATATACAGGGTGTCCTTCCCGATTTTCACATCTTGATTTTCTCGCTATTGTTACTCGTAGTAAAAAATGTTTCAGCGGAGGCTTGAATGGTATCGAGTGGAAAATATTCTGATGTTATTAGTTTTTTCGTGAGTGGACGCGTAAAGGTCCATATAAAGGTTAACTTTGTGTACACCGCTGAATTCGTTTAGATGTCGGCTACAATTATACACGGAACAAAATATATAATTCCATTTAAAAAAACGTTGGTGACCTTGAAAATATCGAAAAAAAGATACAAAAAAGAATAATATTATGATGGGGATGCGCGTCCTTCGATACCATTCAAATTCCCATGTTGCCAGATTTCGTATCTTTAAATCGAACAAAGATATTCAGGTGCTCTGTTTCTTCTAACTCACCCTGTATAAAGATGTAGATGTAGGTATGTAAACTGAATCCTGTTTCAGGGCCGAAATAAATAAATAAATATACAGTTACTCACATAGTTGATCACACACACTTTAGATCACAACAACTTTTTTATAAATGCACCAAACGACATCAATTTCTCTGTAAGAATAGAAGGATTAGTTTAGTAAATGACGTCTAACAAACATGTTGAAATAATTCATTTGGTCGGAATTGTTAAAAAAAAAATAGTAAAAGTGATTATTACAACTTTTTTATCTGGGCTAATAAAGAAAATTTAAAAAATGTGTTTTGTAGACTCGTATAAGTTATATGTATGCTGCAAAATTCATCGAAATTGGTTAATTGGCTTACGAGTTATAAACGATGTCAGTTATAAGCCGAATAGGCCGAAAATCGTGAAAAATTGCAATTTTTACCACATTCGATCTGTTGTAACTCGTAAACCAATTAACCAATGTCGATGGAAGCATGCATATATGTATATAGTTTATATGAGTCTACAAAATAGATTTTTTAAATTTTCGTTATTAGCCCAAAGTGTGTGTGATCAATTATGTGAGTAACTGTATAAATATATTACTAGCTATTCTTGAAAGGAGCATACACAACGTCCCACAGTCGTGAAAGGATTAAATTATGCTGTCTCAAGTAAATGTTGGATCCAATTTCGTTCCGGTAAATTTGTTTCGAACAGTGTTGTAGCAATATGTTGACGATACGCCACTGCAGCCCAGGAAAATCAGGTCGGCAGCTAGTTTTTTCGCGTTTATGCTGTGTCGTTTATCAGCGTTCCTCTCCGGATGGGAGCGCGGCGATAATAATTCGTCAAGGCGAAGTTCGGCCGAGGAGGAAGAGAAAAAGAGCGCGAAAAAGAGATAAGGATGGTCTGTTTGGCGCCGCCAAGTGAATCACCCGCCGCGAAATAAATCTGAAAGTCTGCACGTTTCCTAGAACATGTGACACGAGTAGTGTAGTCGAGCTAACTCTTTTCCGCCTCGATCGTGTTTCTTTTCAAGCAATTCGATATACGAAACGTGCCGATTGTATTATTACCTATCGCGGACGTGTTGAAACTCTGACGATTCTGCTGCTATTGTATCAATGTTAGAACGTTTTTAAAACGTTTCTACATGTATTGCTTACATATGATTTACTTTAAAATTTATTGGATTCAATCTTGAAAGGAACACTGAGAAATTGTTGTACGGAAGATCCGTTGTCCATTTTTGTTTCACTTTTTCATTTGACGTATTTCATTTGGAATTTTTTTGAAACAAGTATATTCAATTGTCTACGAAACTAGACTGTGGATCATTGTGCCAAATACATATACAGTTTCTACGTGAACTGTGAGTACAATTAAAATTGAGCGTACACAAGCTATAACAGCTATAAATTAATAATTTCATAACAATTCGTAACATTTGTTCTAATTATTCGAGGGTATCTCCATAAGTCAGCTTCAAATCACATTCGAAATCAACTAGCACAGTTTGAATTTCTCAGATTGAAACACCCCCTACAAGGGTAGTTTTATAAAGACAGTTTCTCATTCTAGCAAATAAGCAATACCAGAATTAGATTCTACTTCCCTGAAAACGACTATAACCGTTCTGTTTGTAATTAATAATGTACAATTGCTTAGAATCACATTCGAAATCAGCTAGCAAAGTTTCAATTTGTTAGATTGAAACATCCCGTATGATGGTAGTTCTATAAGGGTAGTTTCTCATTCTAGCAAATAAGCAATACTAGAATTAGATTCTACTTCCCCAAAAACGTAGTTAATAATGTACAATTGCACAATACAATTTTAATTTCTCAGATTGAAATGCCCCGTGTAAGGGTAGTTTTATAAAAACAGTTTCTCATTCTAGCAAATAAGTAATGCCAGATTAGATTTTACGACCTCGAAAATCCCTAAAATCATCCGCTTTGTAATTGATAATGTATAATTATTCTGGCCCATTGTGGCGCCGTGTGCTGCTGCGATTTGAGAGCTACAGCCTGCGAACCGACGAAAACACGGGGACTGGTGACGTTGGACAATTTTTGGAACGATATGTCGCGTGTCGAACACGGCGAAGAATTGGCCAGCAATCGTCGGACAAATTGTCGGTGGAGGAAGGTTCGGAGCTGTTTCGTGGCGGGGGATCTCCCGCGGGGGAGGATGGGACGAGAAATAGATTCGTCAGTTCCATCCGGCATGGCAGCGGCATAGACATCTAATTTTCACCGACGCGAGGCGACGCGACGCGACGCGTCGGCTACACCGCGATCTGGTTCGTCGGTGGTCGGCAGGAAGTCGCTGAAAGCTTGCGGGGCGGCTGCTGCTGTTTTTATTGGCGATCGACCGATAAACATTTACATCCTGATCATCGAAAGCAGCCGGGCGTCCTATTTTCCGAGCACCTCGGCGTCCGGCGTCGTCTCTGCTGGACACTGAGTCTCGTCAGGAACAGGGACTAAATTAAGGGTAAATTGTTTGGATCGCAAAAATATCCATCCTTGCTGTGTATCAAGACGGAGTATCATTCCCGATTAATATTAATGATGTCTTCTTCAAAGCATTGCCCTTTGCCACTTACGGAAACATGCCTTAAATTCATCTTTAACAACAGCGAATAGCTGCTTCGTCGTATGTCATTTTATTGTTAGAACGCAAGTAAAGACGTAAGAATAAAGAAGTTTCATTATTGCACTAGCATTGTCTCGCCGATACGCTATTTTTTGTTGCGCTTTCGACCGCGCGGTCCGTGTTTACGTGAATTGTTCTTTTCTACGTTCGGCCCGGTCGACGCACGCGGTCACAAAAAAAAATCCCCTCATGATCTATGTCCCAGTTCTGAACCGAGGATCGAGGACCTTAGATCAAGACTTTAATGTATCTTCAACTTGCAGAAAGCAAGTGTTTAATACACGAAAGTGTATCTAATGATCTGGTATCGTGTATGTAAGACATTTTTTGGACGCTCATCAGTAGACTGCGGATTTTATGCATTTATGACAAAAAGTGGGTAGTTGCAATTTAAAACAGTGGACAGATTTAAAAAATTTGAGAACATCATTGTGTTAGTTGCAGCTTATGAACATTATTAAAGAATGAAAGAAATTATTACTTGGCCCTTGTTTGTTACAGTTGATGCAAACAATTTTTATTTTGCATAAAGTTCCGCCGTCTACTCGTCAGAGTCAATACAGTGCACGGACGGTGTCTCTGAAAGGTTAAGTGTCGTCATGTGCTCCGCGGTGTGACTATAGCCTTCTAGTCAACAAGGGTTGTAAATCCTCGATCCAAGGACGTTCGTCACCGCAGATACGCGGGGTCCCTACTCCCTACGTCTTTTTACGGTGGTAGGGATGCTTCAATGGAGTTGATCGAACTGGTTTAACCGATGTATATATTTAACAACTGTGTTGAAAATGTTGAATGAAATGTTATTTCGCGTTCGTTTGGTTGGCGAAATACTAAAATTGTGTCATTGGGTAATAAAATAATTCTTGCAAAAGCTGAAGTTAATTGAATAAGAGGAAAACGGGGCACATTGACGTTAAAATTGCGATAAATATGAAATTTTATGCGAATGGGAATATATGAAGGAAAGACTTTTGATTATGACTAAACGTTATTCTTGTGCAAAAATATTTATGATAATAGTAACACAATGTAATTTTTTCAATATAACAATTAACTAATGCTCATATTTTTGTAAATATATATGTTACATTTGACGTATTTTATTGAAGATACCAATTCTTTTAGTTGTATTCTTATACGAATTTAAAAAGTGAAGAAATTAACGTTCGACGAAAACATGTAATATTTAATCAGAACATAATATTTTTAACTAGATGTGCTGAATATTATACCATATAAAGGCGAAGAAAAGACAATAGAGTTTAAATACTTTTATATACAAGGCAACAATTCTAAAAACACTACTAATTTTTCATTAATGTAGTCTTTTTTGCGTCTAGATAGCGTTTTCTGTAAGAAAGAAAATTAAGGATGTTCTGGAGGTACAATAGGAGACAAAAGTACAAGAAATTCGAAATCCATCAATATATTGGCAATGAAAGCCATTCATGAGTATATTTTGTATTTAAAAAATAGCTTAATTTAAAAAGCTTTCGTTCAATTAGTGAATTTCATGTTATATTTATTTTTTAATCCAATTGTCTTTACATTATAAAAAATTCGAAGTGACTTTTGCGAATAATTGTACCCTGTGATTTGAACTTCAAGATAATAAATTTGTGATATTCAATATATATAATTACGCAATAACAAGTTAAAAATGAATATTTAAATAAATTAAAAATACACTTGGTTTAAAGCAATAATTAAATAAATAAATAAATTAAAAATACTTCAGAAAGCAATATTCGTGGTTATTATTGAGATGACAACACGATAAATTTGATGTTTTGTAACAGTTTATAATTTTCTGCTCTGTAACTGTTTAGTGAATCCTAATAAATTTTGAACATAATTAATTACATAACTTTTACTATATATAAAAATAAATGGAGTTTCTTGTTGCGTTTTTTCAAGGTTTAAATAGGGTTTAAAGTGGAATTTTATGAATTCTCCAAAAGAAGACGTGTTAAAATGTGCAAACTTTAAGTTGCTACAATTCTTAAACGGTGCAGTGAATCGAACCCAAACTTTGATAATTGCATTAATTTAGTAAGAATTATATCTTGTCAAATTTTCAAAAATTTTGTTGCGTTTTTATATACCTCCAGAACATCCTTAAGGGGCTGTGCGCACCCAACTACACCACCACCCTTACCACTCACACATCGATAGATCCGCATATACGTATACGAAATGCAAGAGTTTACGGCAAAAGAAACTGATGCCTCAATATTGCAATTAGAAGTTCAGACCCGGTCGATTATGTTTCCTAGTTTCCTAAGAGTCCTGGCCAGGGTGGTTCAGAGCCCAAATTTCATATTTTTACGTTGTTGAAGAGTAATTTGCAATAATCGGCAGCGCTGACTTGTGACAAAAAGTATTCTGCCGATTATTACAAATTACTCTTCAACAACGTAAAAATATGAAATTTGGGCTCTGAACCACCCTGGCCAGGACTCTTAGGAAACATAATCGACCGGGTCTGAACTTCTAATTGCAATATTGAGGCGTCAGTTTCTTTTGCCGTAAACCCTTGCATTTCGTATACGTATATGCGGATCTATCGATGTGTGAGTGGTGAGGGTGGTGGTGGTAGTTGGGTGCGCACAGCCCCTTAACGTATAGGATGCATGCGAGTAGTATCCGTTCGGACTTGAGACGGAGCCGCACTACCTGGAGGTCGGAGTGCGCCCAGGTGTTCGTTATAATAAAGTAATTTTGGCTCGATGGAAGTGAAAATTGAAATTAGCGGTATTCTGAAATGATGTTCCGCTAACACTTCGCCTCTGCCGTAATCTCGCGTTATCCACGATAGCCCGTACAGGAACGGAGAAGTCAGGAAAGGCTTGTTACTTTTCCGACAAACTTCGTCCACAACGGTTGAATCGTTACGTAAAGCGGAGAGGTCTCGTGCAGAAAGTTCAACCCGAGGGGACGCCGCGCCGCGCCGCGCCGCGCAGGCGAGCACTGCCAAAACATCGCGCCGCGTCGCGTCGGTTCGACCGCGGTGTCGTTAATCATAGGAGGATCCCTGAAGGATGCGACACGAGGCGTTGCGCAAGTGAAAGAGATCCAAACAAGGCGAGCCACGACCATGAGCGTGTGCGTTGAACGTCGTCCCTCAGAGAGTTAGAAAAAGAGAGAGAGAGAGAGAGAGAGAGAGAGAGAGAGAGAGAGAGAGAGAGAGAGAGAGAGAGAGAGAGAGAGAGAGAGAGAGAGAGAGAGAAAGAAAGAGAGAGAGAGAGAGGTCTCTGGAACTATGCGGCTCTCGCGGCATAGATCGCACGCTTTATCTTTCCGTGGACGGTTACGGTGCTTTTTCAACGACAACCAGGACCTTCGGGCGCCCACGCGTTCTCACGCCCACCTACGCTCCCTGCGCGCTCCTTTTTATTCGAACGGGGGTTATTAATAGGCCTCGCTCTCTGTTCCTACGTTCGGAACATTGTCCTCGTCCCCACCATGAACGAAAAGAAAACGTTTCTGGCTCCCTTCCATGGTGTGATTGACGAGACGCGACGCGACACGACGCTGCCGGGACTCGATACGGGCGCTGCGAAGTTGATGTTATAATGTATGCGGGATTTGCTCCGCGTCGTCCGATTAACCCTTCCAGCACGAATGTCGGCATACTGGCCACGTTAGAGCTGTACACAGAATTCCCTGAAGTTGCAGACTAACGATCGAATTACAGTAAAGTCGCGATCTAAGTCTGATCCTCGGTTCGAAGTTGGGACATAGATCGTGAGAGGATCCTTTGTGAGAGGAGGGTCATTTCAAAATTTGCGTGATGACACCAAAAGTGCGACACCAAAAAGTGTGAGAGAGAGAGAGAAAGAGAGAGAGAGAGAGAGAGAGAGAGAGAAAGAGAGAGAGAGAGAGAGAGAGAGAGAGAATTTCTTTGGGACCTCGCCGATCGCGCCAAAAGTAGAAAAATGTAAGAAATGTCCGAGGTAGCTCGAGCTTCTGAGCCTCTCTCGGAGTATGCCCCCAGTGGAAGAGGTAGGCGGACGGACTAAGATCGACCACCGCCGTGGGACTTATTGTTAGATCAAGACTTTACTGTAGTTCATTTTTTCGAGTATCGAGGCAGCCTCCCGATGAAGAATTTAATCCATTTACATCATTTTCGTAGGTATTGCCCACGTCTCATAACGTGGCACTCGGAAGGAATGCGGAAGGAATTCGCAAAGAAGCCGTCTGATTGGTCGCACACAGTTGAGTCACACGCATTCTCGTACCATCGCTACTACCTCGGGTGTATCGCATCGGGCGACGGTCAACTAGACTCCCTTTGCGCCTGTGCCGTCCCGAGTACCATGTTACGAGACGCGGACAGTACGCGCTAGACAATAGAGGACCCAAAAGTAAAACATTCTAGAGTAACAGGGTAGCGTTTTCCTTCCGGAGTGATCGGTGGGAGAAAAGCTGGGCCATACAAAAACCGGGCACTACTTGCCGAGGCAATTAGTTTACATTGCTGCTTTCAACCTGCGAAAGAAAGGTCTCCCGTATGGTTTTGATAAAGTCTACGAAGGACAGAGCCTGCGCGGGGATCCACAGTCCAATAATCACGGAACAAAGTATGAAAGAAAGGGTCGGACGTTCTGCATTTGAGAACCACGGAAACTCTCGCGACGGCAACGTTTTCCGAGGGGAGGAAACTAAAAGGGATAAAAGATGGGACCCGTGTTCGTTGGATTAGCGGAAAGGTGGTCGTTAAACGGGGAATGGAGGGAGAGCAGTCAGTCCTGCAGGCGCCGTCTGGACTTTCACCCTCCCCGAAACTAGAGGACATGAACCGATGCGCTGCGCTGGTGAGAGTGAGGTGCGAAGCGGCCGATGTTCGAGCAGCGATGTATTGTTTAACACCTTGCGGGAGTTGCGGGCCGACTGTAGTGAACCGAAACTATACCGTAGAGCAGGAATGATGAATTAGAAGGACACTCCTTCTTTGCTGCTACGTTGAACAGCCCCCTCCAAATCTTGCATTAGGATCTGATAATTGCAGCAGACCAACTCCTTCCCTAGGCATCACTATATTTATTTAACCATCGTCCGTCCCTCATTTTTGCAACTTAACCCCTTAATACATGCAGGCATATTTTTAATACCTAAAACTGTAATAAAAATGTAATAAATTGACAAAATTCATATATTTCGTACCCTATTTTTTACTTGTTTATTTCTTACTCTTTTAATATAAAAAGCTATTATTCGCCAACAACATCGCCCTTTTGGACCACTTTCTCGATTTTCCCGGATCACTTAACACTAATATTTTCCAATTTTGTTATTATAAAAATTCATTTATAGAATATAATAGAATAAACTCCAAGTATCCATTATATTGAAAATTACAGAAAACCCAATTTAGTGTTGCCATTTTTTTTAAGGTAATATTTACAAGATACGATAGTGTTAACGTAATTTATGCTTAATACATTGTTAATCGAATGCAAATGGATATCTATGCTTACCGGTTTTAACAGGATCGTAGGAGACGTAGATGGTTTTGTACTTCCATTCGACCTTCCAGACCACCAATACCTGAAAAATGAAAGGAACCAATTAGCATCTACCGTGAATAGTATTCGATAAATGAGAGACGCCAATTGCGGCTTCTGTCAACAACGTTTGAACAATGAAAGACATCAATTAACGTCCTTGTCCAATTCATATTTTGGAAGATTGTTTTGTGACCTTCAAAGTAGTAGGATATGTCACGATTGACCATAAAGTCATGAGATTTATGATTTAGAGCTTAGTCCTGTGTTAATTGTTTTCAAAAGCCAATTCAAATTAGTCTCGTTTAGTGCTCGATAATTAGTGTTAATTATCTACCGACCGCTAAACGTAACTAATTTGTATTGACTTTTGAAAATAACAAGACCGCATTTATGGAGACATTGTATGTGCTAATCTTTTTATGAAGGACATCCGAATAAATAAATGTATACAGTCCTACGTTCGGCGCGGTCGACGCGGTCACAAAAATATAGTATCCCCTCACGATCTATGTCCCAGCTCCGAACCGAGCATCGAACTTAGATCAAGACTTTACTGTACGACAATGTTTGCGAAAGAAAGACACGTAGGTTTCCAACAGCTTCCTAACGTTTCCTCGAATATGAAGCCACCTCTAAAAAAACCAAGACAAGGCCAGGTTTGGACAATCGTAATAGCAAATTAAAGGTACGAAATTAAGAAGGGCGAGGCAGGGTGAAACGACTCGTCGAGGGGTCGATTTAGAAAGGAGAAGCGAGGCGAGCATCCGCGAGAGCGGCGCTGTAAAGCATTCATAACGGTTTGCCCGCTCGTAACGCGTTGTTTCCAAACAGACTGTTATCGGCGACGACGATCTCGGAGCCGCAGGGATGGCCGGCAATTTATCGGCGACACTTGGCTCGGTAAAAGTGATATCGGCGAGTGTAAAAGGAGGGTTGGAAATTTTGATCGTAGAAACGGGGCGCCCCCGTGAGCGTATTCGTTCCTTCACGGAGCATTGTGTTGCCAGGGCGATCCGGTGACCCCCCGCGGATATTGCTCGGCGCCGAGGGCGAATGAAAAGGGTGGCCACCACCCCCGAACCACGGAATAAATATCGCGTACACGGGAACCCTCCATGTAAGAATTCCTAATTCCATACGCGGAGCTCGGAGGAACGGGGGAACGACGCGCGACGGGGGGAACCGAACCCTCGAACTTTATCGATCCTCCGGGCTCCCTGTGTCCTAGGGGGGAGGACACGAGCGGAAATCGAGCGAACACCGTGTCGCTCGTGCCCCCCTCATCCTGGAACCTCGTCTTCTTGCCTCGGTGCCGTCCTCCGTCCGACAACACTACCCGCAAAACTGGGCAATTTCTTAAACTGACGGTTCTCAACGCGGGGTACGCCTTTCGTCGGGACACGTGGCCATCAGGGAGGACGTGGACAGTCCTCGGATATAGGAGTCAGAAATTTGTTTAGAGATTTTTTGGTCTTAGTTCTCTATGTCTTGGTGAGAAAATGGTGTGCGAAATTTTAACACTAAACGATTATTGAAATTATGGAGTTGCTTGCATGGAAATTGATTCGACAAATTTCTTTATCCGAGCACATATTGTGTTAAAAATTGCAGAAAATCTAAATAAAGAGAGCCTCGTCATTTTTGTAAGCTAAAACATTTGTATCGCCTTTAGTGCTCGGTAGGTTTAGTGTTAATGCAATCGGACAATAATTTTAATACATAATTTCGTGTCATTTTCGAACACAACTGTATTTCGTTATTTTGAAAATGTCGTTGAACTTTTTTCAACAATATGCCTTCGATGAATATTGGCCAGATTTATGTGTTACTTTCAAAAAACGTACAAAATCTTTAGATTTACATGCACTATACGTGTGATGTAGAATCTGGTAAAGGGGAATGGACCGAATCTGAACACACCGATTTTCATAAAATTTCTGCGATTTTTTCTGGAAAAATATTTTACACGTATCTTTTTCTGGCATCGTCCTTGTCGAAAGGGTGAAAACAGCCCTTAAAGTTATCGATTTTCACGGATCTTGCCCACCCTTACTTACGCCTTAAGGTTTACGATTTTTTCGATGTATAATATAAACAAACGGTAATTTCTCTTTGCCCGTGCAGCGAAAAAAAATCTCGATACCGCGAGGTCGATATTTTATTACGACGCCGGGTGGGGGTGGGGGTGTAATTTCCCGGAGAAATCTATCGGAGACGAGAACCCGGCAGTCTAAGCTGTCGCGAAAGCAGAGTGTTTATCGCAGTCGGCCGCCTCCTGTTTCACGGTCAACGTGCGTGCGGCCCCTGCCAGTCTGGGCGTCGGGACGCCCGGCGCCACGTCTGTACGCCCCTGCACCCTCGCCGCCCTCGCCACTGTGCCTCATAAATTCAGGAGCGGATCGCGACGCTCGCTCTCCCGTTTCGTTCGCGTTATCGCTGCCCAGGCATCGTGGGCTATATAATTTCCCATTTTTTTGCTCGTTAGGGCTTCGATCGTGCTAGATTCGCGCCCTGCCCGGCCGACCCTGGACATTTCTGCCCATTCCGCATGCCCAGGGAACATTATCCCGCTTCTTTTCACATATGCATACAATTTCACATGGCCGGCTTCTCCTCCAAAGTCTGTTATTGCTCGATTAATTTTCTTTTTTTTTTTTAATTAGCAGTTTCACTTTGTATCAACAGCGAGAATATTCGCGACGTTGAACAGTAATTAAAGACTGGAATTAAAAAAGGATGTCGGTGCAATTTTTTCAAAAATTTTTTTTCCGCAATAAAGGATCTAAGCTCCAACGCTAATGCAATGAAATAACGCTGTAAGTTCTCTGACGATTGGTTAGCTTGTTATACCTTTTTCAAAAAAACGACAAGTAAACTTCTACTCTTCCTATTTTTCTGATTTTCTAATATTTTTATTCCTCACTGCTATTTTTGTGTATTTTTTTGAGGTCATATATTGTTTTAGAGTTGTATGAAATACATATTGTAATTTTTTTAAGAGTCTCTGAAATAAATTGAATTCTTACACGCTTTGAGTGGAATGTGTTTAATAAAAAATTTGAAGAAAATATTAGCGATTAGCAATAAAACCATGGGGGATGAGTAGTGTGTGCGTGTAGTAGAGTGTGCGTGGAATGTATGAAAATCAATTATCGTTGTGCAGTAAATTATGTGTGAGAATTAGTGTTTTTATTCTAAATGAGATATATGTGGATGTGCTTGGTGAGAATGAGAAAGAATAAACGTTGAGTGAGAGACAAAAATGTATGAAGTGAATTTGGTTGTGTAAAATAAAGAAATAAGTGTACCGCGATCAGTAGCCGCGCTCTGATTGGTCCCTGTTTTTCCTTAATAGCTCCTTACCAAAGCAGTGGAGAACATTTTCGCATAGTCGGGAATCACCCCTTTCAAGAAAATATAATATTTTCGGGACACCCTGTATGTTCACCAATCGGTGGACATAACCAACATCGAAAATTGCATTTTATTTCGTTATGAAGTAAATTGATAACATATGTACCGTGACTCTTATTAAGACTGTTTTGCTACTGGACGATACTACTTGTACGGTACTAATTGTATTTTTTAAGTGGTTAGAACAATTAGTTTACTTTACATGATAGGAAAAAGAATTATGAAAAAATTGCAATCGGTCAGAATTACACAGAAAATACTAAAATCTGTTGTTTGCAATTTTTTTATGTGGTCCTGTATTGGAAAGTTAAAAAATACACTCTGTAGATCTGTATCAATTATACTATGGTCTGAAAATTTTATTGATTCGCCGTGTACCGTAGTGTACATACACGAATATCGAGATCCTTGTATTTTTACGAAACAGCAATAAATTCACGCTGAACTGTTCGGTGTTATGTATTAAAATACACGTGTAATGTAAATGCACGAATATTCGTGAACTTAAAATACACGGATTAAAATCCGGATTCGTGACCTCTAATTCTCAATCCGTTTAGCCTGGAGAGTCTCTACGAAAATGGTACCGGATGGTCCGCGAAGTGGTGCCCGAGCGTAGCGACATAATTAACTGCCGTAGAAGTAAACGTACGATTAAAAGCAGCGGATCGCTTCCATCTTGACCTAATTTTCTGAGCGATGCCAGACGCGTCGAGCGTTCATGGTTGCAACGAGGCACGGCCAGCAAGTTGCGTTGCTTTTTTGCGTACGGGTGGAAACCTTAAGTGGCAATAGAAACGGAAAGATATCGTCGGATCGCGATGCGCAAGGGTACAAGGCCCGGCGTACACGGTAGAACCGAAGGACGTACGAAAGATTAAATTGCGATTCGCTATCGTTGTCGTAGCTGTGCGACAGGATGGACGCGTCCTCCCGTTCCTCGGTTGGAAAGTCAGGACCTTCAGGCATATAGCACACGCGCGTATAACACACGGACACGTACTCGCGGGAATTACGTCCTGCAATTTAACGGTGGATCGCAAAGTGTGCGGACACTTTGCGCGCGAGCATCACCGAGAACAATCCCACATAAACAGGGTGAAGGTTGATAATATATGGAACACCCGATTTCGAAACCTCGCCAGAAGTAGCGATCACCTACTTTTTTTTTTGTTAATGAAACCTGTGCGAGGGCTCGAAGAAACTAGTACACAATTCTGCTCGTAACAGTTAAGTGTCAGAAACCACAAATGTGTTGAAATTATAGCGAAGAAACTAGTTTATAAGAAGTCTGAAGTGGATATACGAATAAACAAATATATTTGATTTTTTGGAATTTCTTTCACTTATCTATGCCCGGAATGACATTCCTGAGGAACTGTGAATTCACCTTTTTTTTTTTTTAATGACACCTGTGTGAGGGATCGAAGAAACTAGTACACAATTCTGCTCGTAACAGTTAAGTGTCAGAAACCACGAATGTATTGAAATTGTAGCAAAGAAACTAGTTTATGGAACATCGAAGAAGTCAAAAGAAAACAAAAATGTTTGATTTTTTTTTAAATATTCCTGAGGAACTGTGTTATTTATGTTTCGATCGAATCTTCGTAGTTCATCTTTTATCCATGTTACTGTCGATTTTTCTTACAATTGAAATTTGTTTGCATTAATTGTGGGATACAGGAGCTACGTAAACATTTATTATTATTATTATTATTATTTATTATTATTTATTATTATTTATTATTATTTATTATTATTTATTATTATTTATTATTATTTATTATTACATATTTATTATTATTTATTATTATTATTTATTATTTACGGACCGAAGTCCTTTTATACAAATGTTTACAATAGAAGAAATTCATATAAAAGATTTACTTCTTATTATAATACAGATTTACTGTTTTGCATCTGATCCATTCATTTTTGTCACAAGTGCGTAAAATCCTCTATGAACGGTACATAATCTCTACACAATCGTATCAACAGGTAACAATGAACGAGAACATTTGGAACACTCGCTTCAATGCACGCAACGGAACGTGCATAGTGTACGCAGAGTCGCCAGATGAGGGGAGGGAGAACGAATTCAGGGGAAAAAGTTACCCCTTCTCTACCAGTACCGGACACGTGCACGACAGATACGGAACACGTCACGTGATCGGGTCGCAACGGAAGCGTGGGGAATAGCGTCGTAGAAGGGGAAGGTAGAGTGGGGACACAAGTGGCACTAAAACGGATAATCCAGTTAATTTCGGCAGTAATTAACGGATATTCTGCGACATTCATTTCGCGAGAATGATTTTTAAGTGGAATTCCATAGCGACGGTCACCGATGACCCTCGTGTCGTTCGATGTGTTAACCCTTTAGCTACGGGGAGACTCGTCATAAATAAGTAACATTGATGTAAGTGTAATAGTCTGAGTGTACGTGCTGATTATTTTCTCGGCAATTTCTGCCAATATCTAATTAACCATGAAATTGCGCATTTTTGTTAGGTGAAACGTCGATGCTGGAATGTTTTCTATCGTCTACCCGGTATATTGGGCGGCCGTTTTAACGCAGGAAAGCTACTTATTCCCCGTCGCGTCGGCTCGGAGCCTCGCCGGCAATCATACAGCATTAACACTTTAACCTACTCGTTCACGAAGCTCTCACCATTTCAGGCGTGGAACTCTCCTCTTCCATTCAAACGGTCAACACGATGTATTTAAATGCAACACTTTACCGCCTTTCAGTAGTTTTGAGCGTCGTCGCTGACTCGCAAACCGTCGAAACGCTAAGTTTAGTATACAATTTCTGTCGGTTCTACTCGATGGAAAAGTTCGACGGATCTATCAGAAATTGGATCAACGATTCCCCGAAACGATAACAATTATCTGAACTCGTTATATAGGCTAAGGTTCGTTATATATAGGAAAGAATAAAAGACAGAAGTCCATGTGTTGGACGAGATAGCAGAAGGACAAAACTCGGCTCGGCTCGAACAGCATAAATAGGGGAGAAAGGGACACACATTGAAATTGGAAGGGACATTGTAAATATCCTGGAGATAGGAGAATTAGTCAAGGCGACCGTTTTTGTTTTGTTTTGTTTTGTAACGACAGTGTGCGTGTATGCATTCGCAACTACTTGCGAGCTGTTATTGTATCAAACATAGCAGTAATACGCTATTGAATATGTTTCCGAAAAGTAAAATTTTTGGTAAGTTCTCGAAGCATTTCTCAATTTTCAATTTCAATTTCTAATTTCTTTTTTACTACATCTGAAATTTGAACAAGCAATTCTTGAAGAACAATAGAATTATCTTTCCTTTAACATTATTCTGATTATCGGTTAGGTTTCCAATTTACTTGCTAAAATGAAAGGGACACAACGAATCATTATGAACAAGTCTTTCCTTTCGAAACTTCACTATAATTCTAATTATCTTGAATATCTTTTCTAATTTTTTCATAGTTTGCAATAAATGGTTACACGAAGCATATGGTATAAAAGAAATATTCAAATTCTTTTGTTCTTTTGTTGTTGAATAATTATTTATGTGAGTTGCTGTAGTTTTATTATGTATTAATATTATTATGCTCGTGAATTTCGTTTTATTTAGGATTCATATTTCATATGCGACCGAAGATCAATTTTTCGTTTTTTTTCTGTATTTGAGCTTTATTTTTGACATTTAAATAATGTAAGTTTAATTATATTGTTATCAAAATATGTTGGTGATAATTAGACTGCAGATTTGATGCATTTATGACAACATTGAGTAGGTGCAATTTAAAACTGTGAAAACATTAGAAGAATTTAAAAAATACTGTTATATTATGTTCAACCTATTAAACATATTAGGAAAGAAAATTAATGTCTATTTCACTCCGGTTTGTTGTAGTATTGGTGGAAAATTTGTATTTTGCATAAAGATCCGTAGTCTAGTAGTGATAATACAGTATTTATGTTCACGAAAACGTAAATTAACAAATAATGTGATTTTAGTTCGTGAATTGAATAGAAACCTCGAATAAGGGTCTACGTTACAATATATATATATGTATATATGTATATATGCATATATACACATAATACGTACAACGGATTCGTAGACCCTTATACGAAGTTTCCATTCAATTATACCAAATTAAATAATGATTGTAGAAATTATGCTAATATTACTTATGACTAGACTGCGGATTTTATACATTTATAGCAAAATTGAATAGATGAAATTTAAAATTGTGGGATAAAATTTAAACAAGTCAATATATTATTTTTCATCTATTCAAATGGTTATAAGGGAGAAATAACATTCTATTTGGTTTTTATTTCTTGCAATCGATGCAGACCATTTTACCACGTTTTTTTATTTTGCATCGCATCATTTGATCCGCAGTCTACTTAATGACTCTGTTAATGGGTTCGTAAATATCAATGCCCCTTTCAATGCAACCAATTTATGAAAGGGAGGAAATACATTTTTTAAGAAATCAGAAAAAATGACATGTAAATATATGTAGAAGCAGTTTAATGGCACCATTTATAGTCAGATAGTTGAGCTTTACAATAGTATAAGTCAGTGGCGGAACTACAAATTTTCGGCCCCCGTAAAATATAATTTTGGGTCCCCTTTTTTCTTTCGATATTTTTATAGGATTGAGATTTTTTTAATACTTTTTAGGAAAGAGAATTGTAAAAATTCAATAATCGCAAAAAGTATGTTTTCTTTTTGTCAGCGTACTTTTAGTTTAATTTAAATTAGGGATAATTTTAGTCAAATTACAAGGTGATAAATGCACAAATTTTGGGCCCCCTCCGATTACGGGACCCCTCCCATTGCGGGTCTTACGGTATTGTAATTCCGCCACAGTATGAAGTAGAAGTAGAATGGTGTTTTAGGTTTTTACATCGCGTTCGAAACAAAACTGTCCCTTTCATGCCACCCCTCCCCACCAAAGTTAGCTTCGTAATATTTAACACATCAAAGCATCGTACAGAAGCAAATTAAAGGATGGTAATAAGAAGAAGGGTTCGTCCGAGCATTTCCATTGTTCGACGGTTAGGCACCGCGCTATCGTTCTAAAGCCTAGAGTATTTCGAAATTTTGTAACCGCGAGATAGGCTGTTAAGCGAGACACCGGCCGGGGGTAATGACAATATAATGACACGGTAGATTTTCGAAGCCACAAAAGTCTGAGCGGAGCGCCATCAACGTCGAGACGTTGCTTTTATCTCGAACCATTTATCAACTAGACCGAGTTACAGCTTTTCGTTGCTGAACTTCGAACGGAGAATAATACATATAGCCGTCTTCGGTTCCCTCGGCGACTCTCTAGTTTTTCGCCGTGGTCGGTGGACAATCTGCTGCGATGCGATGCTTGCACGGTCGAAAAGCTGTCGCGACGATCGGTTCGCATTAAGCCGGTGCCGTACTCTCGCAAAAGGTTCGTTCGCACGTAAGATAACGCTCTAATCGGTGGTAAGCTGCTCTTTCGACGGATCCATTAAGAGGAATCTTCAAAGGCCGATTACGTTTGTGGTAATGCACGCACGCTTTCTCGCTGCGACCGGACTAACGGTGCGTCCGCGTAACTTTTAACCAGGTGACCATCGGTGACGAGGGTTAAGTATCCTTCGGCAGAGTCCATTAACCCACCAATCGTTCGCAACGATTTACGGCGATAACAAGTACGAACCTCGACAATTGCTGCGCGCGTACTTCGAAGTTCCATCGAGACAGGTAATGTATACACAGTGTGTCTGAAAAATAACGGGATTTGGCCTAACCTGCTTCGAGCAAATTTTTATCGATGTTTGTAATCGTAATTTGCGAGCAAAAGGAGGTCATTTTAGTTCCAAGACCAGCAGAAGAATTTAGTCTACTTGCTATGACTTTGTCAACCAAAACTTGTCAAATTCCGAGCCTAATGCGGAAACTGATGGTTCGGTATTTAAGTGCAAAGTTTGCTGTCGCAATTCCATGCCAATTCCATACCAATTCCATGCCAATTCCATGCTAAATCCATGCCAAACCTTGCCCTCACGAAGAGGGCAGGTCGGTCGCATTAAGACCCTGCTTTAAGAGTAAATATCGAGCAAAATCGAAGTAAACATTGCTGTAGGAAGAAAAACGGAATTTTATTTAAACTTCTAAATTATATAAGTTTCATGTATTTTTAATAATTTAATTCCGTTTTCCCGATATGTATTCCTAGAGCTAGGTCTTAGTGGGACCGACCTGTCCTCTTCATGAGGACAAGGTTTCGCATGGATTTTGCGTGGAATTCCGCATGCAAATCTTCCACACAAATACCGAGTCTAATGCGAAAACGGACGGGTCGGAATTTGTAGACAAGTTTGGTGGAAAATTCATAGCAAATCAAGAGCAGATTGCTTACTGGGTATTAATACAACCAGTGAGTATATTTTAAAAAATCGTTTACTTTATTCGAAGTAAGTTCCTCCGACATCTTTGTCACTGCGCTTGTATGGTTAGAATATCTCCTTTTCATTGGAATTTTTAGTTTTTGGAATAAGAGGTACATAATCACAAGGAGTCAAATCCGGTGAATATGGCGGGTGGGCGAGCACAACTTCCCTAAACTAAAAATTGAAATGAGAAGGATCCGCTATGATGATATTCCAACTATACAAGCAGCTGTAACCATAGTCGCCAGATGAGGAGAAAAAGTTACCCTCTCTTTGCCAGTACCGGGCACGACTGAGACGGAACGCGTCACGTGACCGGCCCCCGGTGGATGCGTAAGGAATAGCGTCGTAGAAGGGGAAGCTAGAGTGGGGACTCAAGCGATTACAAAAGCAGATCTCCAAGCCATCTATCCGTTATTTTTCAGACACACTGTGGTACAAATAGTGACCATATGTTCGCATTCATTTTGTATTCATTTTGCATCGTGGTCATTCCGAAATTGTTACGAATTTGAATCCTGTAAAAGTACTTCTTCGACGTCGTCAATTATAATGTTCAGAACTTGGAAATCGAAGGAAGCCGTATGAAGGAGAGCTGTTTTTTTTAGACATGTGTCGACTAAAATGACTTAGGAGTTTGAAATCATATTATGTATACTGTTGTACTGTTGTAATGTTGTACTGTTGTACTGTTGTACTATTAATCCTCCAGTACACGTGTAAATATGTAGAACTCCTCACAAAGTCTATACTCGATGCAACGAGAGGAGTCAGCGTAGGTAAACAAAACACCAACGTGCGTCCTCTGCTAACTGAGAACTGTAACTTCAACTCTGTCGCACTCAAGTGGCATTCGTTTACCTCGACCGACAACGATAGGCTCCGAGCGCACAGTGGCCACCCGGGCCGATCTAGCAGTTGATTAATATTTTCGCAATATTTGGAAGTTAAAAAAATCTGGAACCGGTCATTTTGTCTGGTGGTGGTAAGTTTAGTGTTAATACTATTCTTTCTGGTTGACACTAGTCAAACCACCACTACAAACAAAAGGAAGCGAATACATTTCAGGTATTAAATAATTTCAAGAAGTTAACACTAAACCACTGCCGGTAAAATGATCGGTTTCGTATTTTTTATTTTACAACTATTAAAATTATACAGCTACTTCCATGGAAAATGTTTCAATAAATTTCTTTATTCCAGCACATACTATAATAAAAATTGTACACAATCTAAGTAAATACACTCTTGTCATTTATTTAAGGTAAAACATTTTAACCAATTTTAGTGTTTGGTAGGTTTAGTGTTAAATAACTAACCAGACGGTTAGTTTAGAATCTAAACTAAAGATTTACACTAAAATGTGCCGTGGACCCATTTCTCGGTTGGTATTCGTTTCTCGATTGCTTGACCACCTTTCATCGGACGAAGTAGGTCGTGTCCGCGAGGCAACGAGCGTGTTTAAAATCACGGACGAACGATGTAAAAGCTGATTGAAGTTACGCAATGGAGTCCGAGAAGCGGTAAGCTCTTCCTGTTTCGAAGAAAGTGAAACGGATGCCGCCCACGTCGCGTCGTCGACATCGACGTCGCCGCAACGCGATGCGGAATATCGTCGCGTCGGCCTTTCTCTCTCTCGCTCGCTCGCGCGCGCGCGCGCTCGTCCACGCCATAGAATTTAATAGGATATCGTCCTGCTCCGCCGTAAATTCCACGAGGGATCCGCGCTGGGCTCGGCCAGATATTAAATTACGTTTAATAACATTCAGAAGTTGTAAGGCCGCCGCGGGAATGGGGCGAAGGCGATTATCCTTTGTCAGGGGAGCCTGCCCCCGCAGTATGTTAATTGCACCACCACAGACACGCTCGAGTGCGTTGTTAGCCGACTTGTGTGCTCGTCTGCGGCTGCCCTGATGCACACCCACACCCGCGCACACCGCCGCGTGTACGCCACTTTACCAGATCTTTTCATTAATTAAGACCGCCACCGAGACCGGTGTCGCGTTCACGCGGCCATTCGATTCATCTCCACGCCGCGTAGTGGACTGTTTCTATAAAATAGCTGAAATTAATTCTGGACTTTTGACGTCATCAAGTAGGTTAGAACTAGATCTTTTCATAAGCTAATACTTGATTGAGATAGGACTGGAAAGGATATAGACTTATATCTGATCTCATTTGTTATGTAAATAATAGTCACGTCCAAGTATCCCCAAGTGGGCTGTTTCTATAAAATAGCTGAAATTAATTCTGGACTTTCATGTCATCAAGTAGGTTAGAACTAGGTCTTTTCGCAAGCTAATACTTGATTGAGATAGACTGAGAAAGACACAGACTTCTATCTGATCTCATTTGTTATGCAAATAATAGTCACGTCCACGTCTCTCCAAGTGGGCTGGTTCTGTAAAATAGCTGGAATTAATTCAACACTTTTCACGTCA
The DNA here is from genome assembly GCA_916610255.1 of Lasioglossum lativentre. Classification (NCBI taxonomy): domain Eukaryota; kingdom Metazoa; phylum Arthropoda; class Insecta; order Hymenoptera; family Halictidae; genus Lasioglossum; species Lasioglossum lativentre. Next base: position 6,554,632 of record OU744361.1, on the reverse strand, counting down.
TCAAGTAGGTTAAAACTGGGTCCTTTCGTAAGCTAATTGAAATAGACTGGAAAGGACACAGGCTTATATATGATTACAATTGTTATATAAATAATTGTCAAGTTCAAGTCTCTCCAAGTAATGTATCAGTCAGTTTTCTTCGCGTCACGAGTATTTACCTCTTGCACCACAAGTTATTTTACTCTGATGCGAGAACGGATTGACACAATAAAATGCAGCAAGTCCTATATCGCGAGTGTGTTCGTACGTTGTAAATACATATATTCAGGTAACTGATGTGGAATTATGAAATCATGATTGCGAAACAATAGGTCGACTCGCGGTTTATTTTCTCGGTTTCTCTACAGTGTGAACATTGTAGTTGATTAAATATTTTCGAGCGACAATGCTGTTGACAATGTCGTGTGTACGCCTGGCAAACAAAGTCGAGAGAATCGATACGGTGGATACATATACAAGCGTCTTATTAGGAAGTTCGAACAGTTATTATTATTACATAGTAATAGTAGAGATATTGAATAACGGGTAACAAAGAAACCGTTGATACAATCGAGTGTTGTTATATGGCGTAGCGTAACATCGAATCGAACAACGGACATTGAAACAACAAACAATGGTAAAAATAACGCAAAATTAAAGTGTTGATAAATTTTAAATTATATAAAAATGATATCTTATGTCTCTCTGATTACACGATGAAACATTATAAGACATCCACACAATCGCCATATTGACAATAACAATATTTAATTACATGCAATGTATCTACTTTAATAGAACATAAACAAATATTTGGCAGAGAAAAATCATTTTTGCGGACCCACGTGACTGAGAATATTCATAACTTACAACAAACTAATAAAATACCATACAGTTTCGTTTTGTTTCTGCGAATTTCCATAAAGTCCCACAGTTCACTTGCAAATTTAAATACCTATGTGCATAAAATTAATACGGGATCGCGATCGTCACACACGTGTGACGTCAGCAGCGAACAGCGTCCAGCAGTTTTAGAATAGCCGAGCGTTTAACATAACTATCGAGATCCTTATTTTCATAAATGAATAAACGTAGAAGAAAACGCCAGACACACCAGCCGCCTAATTTTACAAGCTATACTCAACCCTCTTGAGTCAGGCCCTGCGTTTCAAGTATCAGGTTGACCAAACGTGCTCGACGAATTAACGAACAGAGAATCTGTCGTCGATGGCGAAGATCCAGCCGGAATTATATGAAAACGAAATAAATAAATAATTATTAGACTTGGAAATGAATTCGCTATCTTTTCACTTAATCAATTACGAAACCATTTTGGAATTTTAAAGTACTTAATGTATGTATGTACAGTAGGGTGGCTCTTATTTTCGACTTTTGAATTTCTTCTGCGGCACCCCAGGATTGTTCCAATTGACAAAAAAAAAATTTGTGCAAAGTTTGAGTTCGATCGAATAACGGGAAAACGTTCCCCAAGGCCCTTAAACATTAAAATAATAAATGAAATGCTCATAAAATCGTTTTTCTCGAATATCTTCTGAATCATTTACTGCATCGAAAAATATGTTAGACAAAACCTGTGGATCTGGACAGGCTGAAGATGCATACCTCAAATTTAGAATTACAGTTCGTCATTTATTAAATAAGTAATTCTTAATGGACTAATGAAAGTTCTCGAAGTTCTTTCCCTTTAACATGGAATATCTTTTGAGTTCCAAATAGTTCCGGATTTTTTCAAATTGGAATATTTTCAGTATACTTTTCCTTGTATGACGCCATAAGAATCATTTCCACCTTCGTCCTTCCTCAGGAATTATTATTGTTTAAAGGGTTACAGATATTTCAGTGGATATTGATGTTTATCGTATGTATATTGCTTTCTAGACGTTCATCACCTTAAAAAACGATTAAATTAATGAGATTTATTAAAAATTGTACAAGCATTTCAAAATCACAATTTTATGAATACCTTTATGGATTATTGTTTATTTCAAAACTGAACATGATTTTTCAGCCATTTCCGATAATTAGACAAAAAAATGTTTTAAACAAAAGTTAATCAACATTTAGCGGTCTACAAATTTCAATACAAACAATTTTTAAAAAAATGTTTATTCCATAAAAAATCAAGATCACGTTCAATTTTTAAAGATCAATGTATATTTTTGTCTTCATAATATTGTAGCTGATGTCAAAACGAATCCAACGACCTACATTGTTATACCCTTAAACTTCCAAATAGTGCTAAAATCTTAATGACCTGCTAGATCGGCCGCCAGGACCGTTGCGTTGCAACGAATATTTTGAAGATCGAGAGATCGATCAGTTTCGTATATGTATAAATAAACTGTGAATTCAGTTTAAAGGGTGCCGAATTCATTCCTGTGCCTAATAATTACGAAGGCCGCGGCTAACAAACGCGGCAATTATGGGGTTCCGGATAATTGGTCGTCATGGTAACGCTCAGGATAGGGCAGAGTCACTTTCTCGCTGCATTTCACTTCTCTCCCCTATTGTCTCCGATGGACCGTTCTCGGTGTTGGAAATTGCTCTAATAAACTTAGCCGCTCTCGTACGATCGTAACGGTACCAGGAGAGCAGAGAAGAGGCAACGAGCGGCGGGGTGGAGAGGGAGCCAGATAAGAGTGCCCTTAGGGAGGGAAAGGGAGATTTACCGTCGCGGAGGAATCCCCGTCGTTGCCGGTCGCGTGATTGTCCTCCGTTCTTTTCGGCCGGTCGACCGATGACCCTCGTTAATTGCTTGACCCCATCCCGATCAATTATTTACCCGGTCCGCCGGACGAAATTTCTTTTACGGTCCAAGAAAACGCCCCGCCCATCCGGTGTGCATCCAGCTCTTGTCCACGATGCACAGTACAATATTTTAGCAATCTAGCGGGATAAATCTCAATTTTTCTAATAATCCAGGTGAATAAAATCACATTAGAAATCGATAGTCCATTTAGCCATGAAGTATAAAAATTATTGCAAAATATATCCGACATGATGTATTAATAGTACCTAGAAATGTAGTTTACTTCGTTTGCCGTTATGGTTCTGGTTTATGTTCTTCAAATTGTCTGAAATTGCGTTGTACCATATCTAACAATGCTATTAATAAATATGTATTGTTATCTTCTACCATTGAAGATACATTTTCAAACGGAGTTCTACTAATTTGTTGAAGGGCGTGCTTAAATAATGGAGTTAGGCATCTTTAAGGTCTGTTACGCGACGAGGAATCGAAATATTGCCGAAATGAGATCGTACGGTAGAATCTTGATTAAAAATCTTATTTAAAAATTTACTACTTAATCTAGTAAAAATTTGATTCTATCAGCCTGTCTATAGCCCTGTCTTCGTAAAATGTATTATTTACGAACAACTAAAATATATATTCTACAGTCTACAGTATTATCTCCATAACTGTCGCATAGGATTCTACCGTAACTGTTAAAATTTGATCCCCCTTGGAATCAGTCAAAGGGTAAACACGCTTGACGACTGATAATGAGACACAGAGTATCGGTGAGGCTCACACTAACGCAAACGAAGCAAAAAATTGCAACCACTAATTTTTTATTTTTTTTATGAAACATTACCATCTTATTCGTCTCGTTCTTCTAGTTAAAACGACATGAAACACGATATTGTTACAATCATTATTCCTTGTGCTTCCCCTCCCGTGTATTTTCTTACGAAGGGGGTCGCCAAATATCTTAGGATGGCTCTGCATTCGGCATATGTAGTATGTATAAAAAATGTAGCATGTAGCATCTATACTAGAATTGTCATGGCAGACCCGACGATGCGACAGTTACCGAGATACTATTGTTTCCCTCCATCAAAATATTGGAAGTGGGGCCTTAACCAATAAAATAAAATTTCTAACATGAATTCTAAAAGAGGGCAACGCCCATAGACGACATCGTCAACGCCACACATGACACTAGTTCCTTGAATTTTTTTGGAACCTATAAATTAGGGACACAGGACCTTGTCAGACTATGTGTGGGCCCACGCTGCGTCAAGCACCATCGACTTCCCCAATAGAGTCAGTTGATACCTTCCAGCCGTACCCAAGTCATAAAACCATAAATTTATCAAAGAGATCCAGAAAGGACTCTAAAAAATGGCGTCGTCCACACAATAAGCACGTCTCAACATAATCTACACTTCGTCCAACGAATCCAGGCAGTAAAATAAACGCACGTAGTAACTACTTGAGAGCGACCGAGTAGAACTACATTTCTCAGCTAATTAGCAAATGACGCACGCTGGCGTTTTGTTTGTCTACAGTGTACAATGTAGACTCTGACTCGTCACAATGGATCGAGTATAGCAACTGTTCTATTATCCGAACGCCTACATTCCACAGTGTGTCGAAATGCGTTTTTAACTTGAGAAAGTATTCCTATAAACAGATAATCAATGGACTGCGGATTTTTATGCAAAATAAAAATTGTATGCGTCGATTGTAAGGAATAGAACTAAATGGAATTTTATTTCTTCCCTTAATAATTTTAATAGATGAGAAATCGTATATTGACATCTTCAATTTTCAAAATTTTCGATGCAGACAATTTTTATTTTCCATAAAGATCCGCAGTCTAGTCATTACAAATAAACGAGATAAATTTAGGTGGGCCATCCTGTATTGTCCACCCTGTATAATTCGACCTCTGATCGACCTCAATTCGAACGACCGAGGTCCTACCGCCAGATATTCAATTTTACGGTCATAGTTGATGGCGGAACGAAAGAAAAAGGACAGTCTAGTCGGTCCGGTGTTTTCGTGCTTCCACCGAAATTCCACGGCGCGATAAGGAACGTGCTAACAGCGGGAGCAAAGTTACACGCGGCGAGGAGTATTCGAGCCCGGATAGCGGTCCTCGAAACGCGTTTCAGCGACGCGAAACAACGCGAAACGTATTCGCGAAGCGTGACGACAACATTTTAACAAAGAGCAACCAAGCCTGTAGAGTGTAGAGTGTAGAGGGACTCGAGCGGGTGCAATGGTAGGTACCTCGCGCGCGATTCCAAGCGATATTCGCACGCGATAACAGGCAAATCTCGCGTGGGGGTGGGGGGACTTTGCTGCGGAATTTCGTGGCTGCGCTCGACCGTCACGCGGTTCCTTACGAATTCCTTTGGGAAAGAGGCACGAGTTGTCCGAGCCCGTAGGACCGTAACCGGCCGGGCCCTTCTCGTGAATTATTTTCTGCGGGCCGATGGTTCCTTGCGACGCGACGCGGGTCGAGGCGGTCGAGGGCCGTTAAAAAGAAGGCGAAAATCGAAGTACAAACAGAATCAGATGAGAGAGCCGCGGCAGGGAGGGGGGGGGGGGGGGGGCACCGGCTACAACGAGCGTTTAGCCTTGACATTCGCCTCCCACATCCTGCCGGCTGGACAGTGACTCTCATCCCTGAGATCGCCTCGTCCCATACGAGATCACCTTACCTGTTTCAGAACAGGGTCCTGCGTCTAGTAGAGATTTTTCATAATATTTACAGGAAGACGTATGAACAATTCGTTGCTCGGTGTAGCCACGATAGTTCAATTACGGGTATTATTCAAATTGTTTCCATCGATTGCAAGAAACTGGAGCAAAATAGAAATTTCGTTCTTCCTTTAATGATTTTTGTAGGCTACAACTAACACATTGATACTGTTAAATTCTTCTTATGTATCCACTGCTTTAAATTGCACCTACTCGTTTTTGTCGTAAATGCATGAAAGGCGCAAGCTAGATCTTTCCATGGGAAATGATTCGGTAAATCTCTTGATTCAAGCACGTTAATTTTGCACCGATTTTAATGCTCGGTCAGTTTAATTAAAGTGAATAACGAGAAAGTAGTTTATTAACTACAAGTTGGTTACAAAATCATTGTTTCATATTATACAAGTAATTATTAGACTGCGTATCTTTATGCATTTATAGCAACGTTGAGTAGATGAAATTCAAGATTGTAGGAAAATTTTGAAAATTGAAGATGTCAATATATGATTTCTCAACTATTAAAATTATTAAGGGAAGAAATAACATTCTATTACATTTCTATTCCTTCCAATCGACGCAGACAATTTTTATTTTGCATAAAGATCCGCAGTCTAATAATTATTTTTGGTACTGAAATGGTACTGAAACTCAACCACTAAGATAGCACCACTTGATAAGAATCTTTGTAACATATCGCACCCCGGCAAGAATAGTAACATAATTAAAAAATGCAGTATTTTCACAATAACGATTTTAAAAAAATTATAAAATATCCATCGAGATAGTACAGACATCTTTAAATTCGATTAGGCTCTATAAAATGATATTATGTATACCTCCATCAACTCTAAAATGATACTGTTCTTGCCACTACAAATATAAACTAGTTCAAAAAGAAAACTGTCATAACTGCCCTCTAGCGGTTCAATTAGGAGTTAAAGATATGACGTTTTTCTACCACATAGAGGTCAACTAAACGCATCGATTACTGTTCCAACTTCAAAGTCGTTAGTTTTTGAGTTGTGCCATTGTTCTTGCCGGGGTGCAAACATCGTTTGAAACTGTAAAGCAGTTTATCTCGAAACTACATTTTTAGGAACGGTGTACGTCATAACTCTCGAACGGGTCAATATTTGTACTTCGAATTTGACTTGGAGATATAGAATGCCATGCACCATAGAAGCTGGGACATCAACGAATCATTACAAAACGTTCTATAAATTAAACTTTGTTCGACAAAAATACAAAGGAACAATTGTTTCCATTGTAACAATCACAATTTTCATTTGCTCTAGATTCTTGCACTTCTTTGCAATTCTTTTTTCTTAAAAGATTTATGGTCTGTCCTGACAATGGGTTTATTCTCGAATCCTCTTCGACACGTACAAATGAAGGGGTGCAAATTAGTACATTTTCTACCGGAATTACAACAAACTGGTGTGAAGTAGAGATTTATTCGCTTTCTTTTACATGTTCAGTAGGTTGAAAATAATATAACAATATTTTTAAATTGTAAACTGGAATTTAAAAAGCCAGTAAGTTTCAAAATTGAAATTCCGACGAAAATTCCTGTAAAACTTGTAAGAATGGAATTTATTTGAGAGACACTTAAAAAAATTATAATTTGTAGTTAATTCAACTTGAAAACAATACATATATGACTTTGAAAAAGAGAAAGCAAAGTGAGGAAAAAAAATATTAGAACATCAGAAAAATGAAAAGAATGGAAGTCCACTTGTCGTTTTCTTGAAAAAGGAACAACAAACTAACGAATCGTGAGGGAACCTTCAGCCTCGTTTCATTGCATTGGCGTTGGAACTGATATCCTTTCTTACACTTACAGCCTTTTTTAAATTCCAGTCTTCAATTTTAAATAACTCGTAACTGTATACACCATTTTTTGCTTCTCCTATCGGCTCGAATCTTCCTCGACAACCTCTTTCATTTGCATATCCTCCGGGCGCGTAGCTGTCGCCTGCGGCTACGCCACGTTTCTGAAAACCTTGTTTTTCCTAGTGGCGAGCGTAAAAAAGTTCCGCCCGGGGCGATGCTCGTTGCTCCATAAAAAATATGTAAGTATAGAACGGTTAGAAGCGTTTCCGGCGTGGGCACAGAGGCTCCATCGAGAGGATTCCATCCGTTAAATATTCGCGGTGCAATTAAAGAGCGCGCGCTAAGCGATCACGATTCGTGGAAGTTACGGTACTTTTCAGCGCGGCAACCTTAACTGGCTGGTCCTTAAAAGAAACGTGCCAAGGACAGCGACGTCGCGTCGCGTCGACGCAACGTGACGAGACGAGACGGGACGGGACGGGACGAGACGAGACGGGACGGGACGGGACGAGACGAGACGGGACGGGACGGGACGGGACGAGACGTGTAGAGCTCTGGGATCTCTCGTTTATTAATTTACATGCGATCTCGGCTTAAGGCGCCAGCCGGATGAACGAGGATCGCCGATCGCGACGCGACGCAACGCCTTCGTCGTTGCACCTCGCCTTCCGACCGGCTGGCATAATTAATATAACTGGTATGAGCGGGGTCGGTCGACTTATCCGTGATTCGTTTTCACGGTCTTTGCACGTCCTCAGGCGTTATGTATTCTATTGCGCAATCTCGGTATCGTTGCGCCTTGTTTTCACGATAAGACCGTTGTTTATCCGCGACAAGAGAAGCCTGCGTCCTCTTTTCCCTTTCTCAGCGTCTCGCTCGATCGCTTCGTCGATCTTTCTTTACAGGCTGTTACACCTAGTTGCAAGATATAATGCCTAAATATTAGGTCGTTGCATATAAAATGTCCGATTTCTGATGGCATATATTATCAAGTGTTTTAATACTAGAAGAAATACTATTTATATCTACAGGTTTATTATACAAGGTGTCCCAAACATTTTGTATTTCCTTGGAAAGCGTGATTCCTAGGATCATTGGAAATAACTTTTTCCTTTACGAAAATGTTTTCCGCGGCTTCGTTAAGGAGTTATTAACGAAAAACACGGACCAATTAGAGCGCGGCTACATTGGGCGAATTCCAGCTCGGCCAATGCCAACGCCACGCTCAACGGGTTCTGTGTCACAGTGTGCAAAAACGTCCAAAAGCTGGCCAAGCATTAAAAACATTATAAGAACCCTAGAACCCCTTCCTAAAAATACTGTGTATGTACTAAGGTTTCTGGGGGTCGCTGATCACAAATTTAATGTTACACTAATATTTTAATTAATAATAATATGGTTTTATGAATTACCTATTCTATGAATAGTAGAATGATTTTATTTACTGCCATCTCGACGGCAGCGTTGCGACGATCTGTTTAGGCAAGAAATACTGTTTATAGTTTTAACTATAACAGACTACGTTTCACGAGCGTGAGATGAGCCATTCGCTTATGGCTTATGGGAACGTCTTCAGTATATCCATGTTTCTTTTGGTCGTCACACGTCTTGAAGATTGCCTGATGATCTTTTTAAAGAACAAAGTACAGTAAGTACTGTTTCTTAGATCCTGTGATTTTATTATTTCTTTGTGACCTCGCCCACCGCGCCGAACGTAGAAAAGGATAGCGCGTGTCAACGCGGATTGCGCGGCCGAAGGCGCACTATGTACTGTCAATTAAACCACTAAACACAGTTAAAATAATATCGTGTTTAGCGTCATTTTAATAAGAAAAATGCCACAAATAAGTTGGCGAAAGTCCCGTAAAAAAAATATGAAAAATAAAGAAGTTTTGTAATTGGGTTAGTAGTGTATGTCCCGCAGTGGTGGAGATATTCGTTTTTCGTAGATACTACGGTTTCCGTTTTCTTTGATCAAGGGTTTACTGTAATAAACAGACTGCGGATCTTTATGCGGAGTAAAAAAATGTGCCCCAATTGTAAGGAACAAGAACTGCATGAACATTTATTTCTTCTGTTAATAATTTTATTAAATTACAATTTTCAATGTACTTATTCACGAAGAACATTTGTATACCGTCTTCCATTTGCGTCAAGAAAAATAGGCAGCGATTACTTGCTGCGAGATTCGAGATATGAAACGAGCAAGTGCACAATTCCCCCGCGAAATTGGTCTTCTAACATTTGAACGTTCGCAGTGGCGACGCGAGGTCGAGCATTAGTATGCAAACACAGGATCCCACCGCACACATCAACCCACGCTTTTTGTTTTGAATAGTAAGTCTAACTAAGTTTTATTACAAAGTCGCGTGTGAATCTTGGCAATGTTGTTTTTCTAAGCAAACAAAAACCGGATCGCAGCAGAAATTTCACGGTTGGTGGGATCATTTGTTGCGGTAGTTGTAATTTACTCACGCGTGGCACGAAGCGTGAATTTTATCTACGGTTATAACACTCATGAGAAAACTCGATAAATAATTTTTTAATTAACCCTCCGCTGACGTCATGGGTAGTTGAGGGCCAGCCGTAAAATTTCTTTGTTTAATTTTGTTCCTTCAAATTCTTGTTTTTGAAATTGCTTAAATATTTCGATTAACTAAAACTCGTATATTAAATTGGAGAACTCTATATAAGTAAACAACGGATTTTATGCATTTATGACAAAAATGAGTAGGTATAATTTAACACTAAACGTACCGAGTTATAAAAGTAACAGGCACATGTTGCCTTATAAAAATTATAAGATTTAATTTATTTAGACTTTGCGCGGTTCTTGTTGTAATATGTGCCCTAATAAAGGTATTTATTAGATCATTTCCTATGAAAGCTTCTTTATAATATCAGTAATTGCAAAATAAAAAATTTAGAACCGGTCATTTGACAGTGGTAAGTTTAGTGTTAAAACAGTGAAAACATTAGAAGAATTTAAAAATACTATTACATTATCTTCAACCAATTAAGCATATTAAGAAAGAAAATAAATTTCTATTCCCCTGTAATTTGTTGCAATTCAAGTAGAAACTTTTTATTTTGCATAAAGATCCGTTGTTCATCGATAAGTGTTTCAGAATTTTTTTAGATTTTTTTACAGCCTGGAATAATAATAGTAAAAAACCATATTGCTGGCGGAAGGGTTAAATATTATTACTAGACTGCGGATCTTTATTGTTCTCTGAAATGAAAATAAATGAAACATTTACATTTTTGCATTTTAAATGTTCATAGTTTATATGAGAACATTAACATTTTTTATTTTTTATCTTACATGTAACAGATGTTCTTTACAAATGTTTTTTTACAAAGTTGTATCAAAGTTATATATTTAAATTATTTAATAAAAATTGTTTGATTATCAATATATTTTATTTCCTAACTACTAAATGTATAAAATTTATATACATACGATACAATACGTTGTGTGTGTACAAAATTTGGATTGTTAATAAATAATATAGATTAGATTGAGCTTCATCTGTTTTTTTTTTAATCATACATGTAATTTTTCAAAAAAGATCTTTCTCGAGATTTCTCGAGAATTATCGAAAAATCAAAATTGTATTTCTCTTTCTCGAGACATGGAAATAGTTGAGAAATCAGAAACACTATTTGGGAATAATCATTTGTGTACTGCTACAGGAGTAGCATTCATCTGCAAAAGGTTACATAGAGATAATTGAACCTGCTAGGGCAACGTATTATAACATTAAACGTTCCAAGCACAAAACATATAACAGTGAAACACTTTATACAGTCGAGAAGATTGAATGCACTTGAACTTTGTGCTGAAATAAACAAGTTAATTCAGTACATAATCTCCTATGAAAATAGAAAACCGATCATTTGACCGTGGTAGATTTAGTGTTCAGTAAAATCGATGGCTGATTGCCGGGACAATTCTTAGCTTTCGAAGAATTTATGGCAGGGTCTTAGCCTACGTGAGGTCTTGAATAGGCACCCGAACTGTTGTTGGCTGGATAAACGCTCCAAGCCATCCAGCTATCGGTCGGCGCAGGGATGATTATGAGAAAGAGAGAGTGACGAGAGTGAAAGTTAGAAATACTAAGCAACCCGATACATATGCCATTACATTGGCAAAAGAATTGGGACTTTGTTCTGGAGGATCTGGCCACGGAGTGGGGAAGACGAGGGCGCCATCTGGCAAGACAACTGTGTTTGACTTTCAGCACTTACCCCAGAACCATAGAAGGATAAAGATCTCATTAACCCACGGAAAATTTCCAACAAATCTATCAATTTGTTTAAACGATAATCTAAACTATTAACATTGAAGTTTGACTGTAGCTTTTCACTAAATAATCAAATAAAAATATCCCTCTCCCAAAATCATTTCTAAACATCCTTTCCCATATATCCCATATATCCCATACATTCCTCATTGCCACATTTGCCTTTTTGACCAAGAGGGTAGGAATACGAGATATTCATTTTATTTTTTATACAATTATACAAAAAAACAAAGTTGACCACTACATCTCCTCTATGCCTCCACTTGCAAGAATATCATTTATATTATATTATGTACTTTCTTAAACTCTATAACTTCTGTGAGTAACATTTTCTTGCATTGTTTGAAATAACTAATTATTTAAGTGGACAGAGCTGTGAGACAATGTATTTCACGCGTAAAGAAATAATATCCAACATCTTCATCAACAGCACGCTATACATGTAAACTCTGTCTGAGAAATGAAAATATAAATAAAATCAGTTTGATAGTAAAAAACTTTATCATAATTTTTTAAGAGAACGGTTGAGTTTGGACCGATGGTTCTCTCTGCATTTTTTACCCCTGTGATGAATAGAATACGATGCGATCGAAAAAATTGTTGACTTTTTGACCTTGATGTTCAAGGTCAAAGTTAATTTTGCGGCACCTTTCTCACATCAATTTCGACCAAACCGAGGGTGTAGTATCTTTCTATGATACTCGCGACATATAATTTCTATACACCCTGTATGTACAACCATTCTTAATCTCCTCTATACTTTTCCAAAACGTATTTAACCATAGTTCCAAACATCCCGTGGATATTCGAACGCTTGTATGTCTTGTTTCCATAATTGTTCGCCGATTCCACGAATTTCCTCTCGCGCGCGCCCTTCTACATATCTCCGAGCGTTCTGTTCAAAATGAAAAATATTGATGATTCAGTGCCGAGGAATGCACGGGAACGAACAATTCCCGAAGAGAACGCAATGAGCAAGACCGGCCGGCAGAATTATGTCGACTGATTTGCATGAGGTGCGTGCGAGCGCCGCACAGAAATTCAAACCGACGAGGTTTCTAATCGCGAATTCGCGCCGACCGATTAGTAATCCTATTTCGCTGAATATTAACGGTAAGATCATGCGATACGGATTACCGTTCCCGTACGGACCACTGCGCGAATTCGATCTCTCTATATTATTTACGCTGTTCCTTAATCGCCTTTTGCGAATGCATCTTTCAATGCTTGTAGCTTTTTTCCGCATCAACTGACATTTTCAGAATATGTATAATCGACACGGATCTACAAAATGTATTTTTTAAATTTTCAGTATAGGCCCACATAAAACTTAGTATTTTCCTGTATTTCGATACTACGGTAACGTAGTAAACTCATTGCTCTAACTTCTCAAAAAATCGAAGTCGTATGGTCTGATGTTAAAAAAGTTATGGTCCTTTCAAAAGTGTCCGAATATTACTACGATTCACTGTAGTTCCTACTCCAAATTAATTTTTATTAAAAGTATTTTGAGTGCACATTTGAAATGCAAAATTCTGTTTGATTCTTCGGATTTTTTAAAATGTGCGTACTTTAATTCCTTTTGTTGTATTGTACATTATTTTTTAATATTATACTACACTTTCTCCAAACTTTATTCATTCGCGTTTACAAATCGCTGAATCATCGGATTACAATAAGATGGACGAGGCATGAGTATTATAAAATTCTCTGACGTGAACAATATTATATAATTGATTATATCATTAATCACGCGTGTAATTACCTATGTCCGGATCTTGATCGCGGCAGCGCCGATGATTATCGCGTTCGTCAAATAATCATCGGTGATTCAATCGGGTAGAGTTGTCGAGGAACGCGCGAAACGCGGCTGTCGCCGTGCCTACCGTGTGCGATTTGCATAAAGATCCGCCCAGAACACGATGACGAGCCCGGCGATCGGTGGGGACCGAGCTGCTGGATAGATTTATTTTTCCATCGGGACCGCGAATGATTTCATTGGCAAGGTGCGCCGTGTGCTTCTCGGAGACGAGGCAGACAAATCGGCGGACAATGGGGACAATGGGGTTCGCCTAAGCTGAAACTCGAACTGGTGTGAAATGAAAAACAATTCGCCTCAATCAGAAGATCGTCGGCATTCGCGAACAGGTTTGCAACTGCCAGAAATTACTCGATCCGAATCGAGAATAAAATTGTTGGAAGAATTGTTACACTGAAAATTAGTATTGAACTATTTTCACGCTCGATTCAACCTTTCCTTTGATCGATATGAAACTTCTTTACTCTGTACCAGACCTGGTAAAAATTTATTTCTCAAAGAATAATTTGTAAATAATTTCTTGAAATGATGCTCTTTAGTATTTGACAAGTGATGTATTTCAATTGATGATATGTATTTCATTTGGTCAACTGAAGGAATTTGAAGCTATGCAAACAATTGGGAAAATAAACCCTCGGGTTCGTGCTGTTTCTTAGATCGTGTAGGGCTACTATTTCTTTGTGACCTCACCGACCGCATCGAACGTAGAAAAGGACCAATTATAGGTCAATTAAACCACTAAGTACAGTACAAATTATATTGTGTTTGGTGCCATGTTAATCAGAAAAAAGCCACGAATAAGTTGGCGAAAATCCCATAAAAAAATTATGAAAAATAAAGAATTTTCGTAATTGGACTAGTGTGGTTCACACCGATACACCCACCCTATATCGGATTACGCGTTATGTTTACATGCTATACTGCTCGGTGACTGAGGCAGCTCGAGCTAGTACTCGGCCCCTCGCGGGGTATGCCGCTTAGTGGAGGGGGGAGGCGAACTGACTAAGATCGTACAGTTCCGTCCTACTTATTGTTAGATCAAGACTTTACTGTACAATTCTAATAAAAGTCGAATTATAGTAAAAGAAGGCAGACTGGATAAAACAAATGATTCTGCACTTCTCAAGAGTCTCACACACTTTAAGTATTCTTGATTACCGATCAAAATGTTTTACACGTATCCGACGGTTTTTACCATTGCGTTTTGTACGTACCTGCAGATGATGGAAATATTTTCAAAATGAAGAATAGAAACAGTAATAATAACTAGACAGCGGATTTTATGCATTTATGGCAAAAATGAGTAGGTGTAATTTAAGACAGTAAAATCATTAGAAGAATTTTAATATACCGTTGTATTATTTTCAACCTATTAAACATATTTTGAAAGGAAATACATTTTTATTTCATTCCAGTTTGTTGTCATAACATGCAATATTTTTACTTTGCATAAAGATCCGCTGTCTAAAATAACAGACGTTCGGTTCGTTCGATCCCGATCAAATGTTGCTAGTATATGTACTACATTCGCGACGCAAATCGACGAGGAAGATCGATGCAATCCTAACTGCCAAACAAGCCCTTTCGAAGCAAGAATGCAGTCATTGGACGGATCGGATGGAAGAAAGCATGTTCGGAGCGATCGGTTGCCATGATGTCAGCAGACCTCGCCCAGGATCATGAAAATAGACGTGAAATAACGCCGATTAAACCGTGAACGATCTAACCTAACCGATCGTTGTCTCGCGGTCCGCGGCTGCGTTCCCGCTCTGCTGGTATAATTGATGTGTTGTCGTTCGCTGGCGGGTGTTTCTCTTTCTCGTTGTTGCGTTGCGCAATGCCGATCGTTGCGTGCATTTGCGTAATGCGAATCGATTTGCGCGGCCACGTGGTCGCGAGGAAGTCGTTCCGAATTTCAATGCTGCAAATATTCTTCTACGACGGCCTCAATGATCACCTCTGCAGTATTGACATCGGAGGAAACCGCACGAGGAGGAGCCGATTTTCGTTTGTTACGGCTTCTGTTTTACGCATATCAGTCTTGCCCGCCATGGTCAATTTTTGCATTTATTTATTTATTAGAATCCTGCAAATGTTGTTTCTTGACGCTGTCAACTGGCATTTCTGAAACTTAAAAATACCCAGATAGCACGCTACGTCTTAGAGGCGTCTCTTTTACGTGTCTTTTACGTCTTTACGTCTTACGTCCTGAATAGATGTCTTTAAGATGTCTTGAATACGTCTTCCTGGAGACGTCGTGTGAGCGTCTGAAATAAGACGACTTAAAGACGTACGTTGCGAGGCATCTCAATGACGTCTTACACTAGACGTCTTAAAGACGTATGTTTCTAGCGGTTTTAAAGACGTCTCAGTTCAGGCGTCTTAGAGACGTCTCAAAGACGTATTTTAGAGACGTCGTTTGATCGTATGAAGTAAGACGGTTTAAAGTTAAAGACGTATGTTGCGAGGCGTCTCAATGACGTCTTACACTAGACGGCTTAAAGACGTATGTTTCGAGCCGTTTTAAACACGTCTCAGTTCAGGCGTCTCAGAGACATCGTAAAGACGTATTTTAAAAACTAAATAACATGAATTTTTTAGAGATGTTATGATAGGGACTAGTTAACTGTACAATGGCTAAAATATACTGGTTTTTAATTTTGTTATTTCTTGGAATGATAAAAAAATTAATTTTCAAAACATTATCTATTTATATGATAATATTTATATTTAAAATGAATTTTTATTTAATATTAGATAGTTCCTATAGAAGGAACTGGCACGAGATGGAGCCGGTTTTCCAGCGCTATGATACAGTGAATCATTTCTGTTTTGCACGAATTAGCCTTGTCCCCTTTGGCCAATTTTTGCATCCATTTCGCATCGTGACCACTCGGAAATTATTCCAGATTGGAATGAACGTTCTTCTTCGAAACTCTATTAGAAGCATTTAGAAATACTATTATACTATTTTCAACCTATTAAACGCATTAACAAAGAAAATGAGAAAGAAACATAATGAGTGAGAGACATTATGTATAAAGTGAATTACGAAATGAGTGTGCATTAGGGTGGACTTCATCTATATTTGGAGAAAAATTTTTATCGAGATACAATATGCACGACGCCCACCAGAATTGTTCCTTCAGGTGAGAAAAAAAATTTGTGCAAAGTTTGAGATCGATCGGATAAAAGCATCACGTGGCGCATTTAAATTGAAAATTTTGAAATTCACCTTAACTATGGAGTATGACATATCGTTGGATTTGTCTTTTTTTTCTAAATAGGAATATGGAAAAATTATATGACCTTCATTAAATAAAAATATCGATAATCCTGAAATTTCGAAAATTTGATTTCCAAAAAATTTTTTTTTTGCCATTATATTTACCTTATTGAACAGTGTAATATTCTCCTTTGGCATTTTTTCGTATAACCACAAAACACAGAGATATTAAAATACCTACATTAAAATGTAGCAAATTTTAATTGATGGTAGGATATATGTATTATCCTGTATAAGTAAAATAACATATTAGCAGTTGTAGTTTTATAATGAAGTCTATTTCTATTTGATCTATTTCTTATATTCTAAAGAACTTATATATTTGATATTTACACATTTTTCGCTAAAGTATAGCCGGATAGTTACAAAATTATTCAATCGACTTTCCGATTTGTTTCCGTTAATTTTTCCACGGTACTCGAAATGTTCTGTCTATTATTTTTGGGTGAAGTAGTTTGAATTTTATTTTCCACAACGGACTACTTCACCTAAAAATAATGGACAGAACATTTCGAGTACCGTGGAAAAATTAACGGAAACAAATCGGAAAGTTGATTGAATAATTTTATAGCTATCCGGTTGCCTCTTAATAAAAGGATTTCATTCACCCGTTGCAAACGAATTAAAACGGAAATGTAAAATAAACATATCTATCGGAATTATATCATTTTTGGTATCAATTTCATTAGAAAAATATCAAGAATATGTTGGTGAAAATTCCATTGAAAAATAATAAAAAATAAAGAAGTTTTGTTATTGGATTAGTAGTGGATAAGTACTGTCGAGTTTTATGGCCCCTCACGGGTTATACCCCGCAGGAGTGGGGATAGTTCAGGGACAATTGAGCCGCTCAATGCACACATCGATTAACTCCACTTTTTGAAAAATCTTAAATTTAAGTGTCAAAGCCCTTGGTATAGTCATAACTTTTTATATTTATAATAACTTTCCTGAATAATAAAGATTAGCACCGTTAAATGGCAAATTTTTTTGGCCATTGAATAATAAGTAATTTATTTCAGAAGCCATTTCGATTAACTCCATACTCTAATGTCTAATAAAATTTTGATTATATTTGTAACAGTATACATCGAGTCTCCCTTTTGTTACTTTAAATATAATATATGTATAATTTGTCTACTGTTACATTAGACAATAATAATGGACCTGCTAAAATTCATTCCTCCTGTTAAACACGATTACTATAAGAACTTGTCAACAAATCGAAATGACGAATCCTCGCATACAGCTGATGAAGAAGACATTATTTATAATATTGCTGAATCATCCCAAAGAATAATGCCGCTAACATAAAGCTGCTATGAATTAATTACAAAAATTATATTATAACCGAACTGCCAACATTCATTTTTATGGAAAAGCTGTGATAAAAATGTATAATAACTAACTTTTTCTGTAATAAAAAACTTAAAAATGTAAAGACTAAATTTAACTTTATTACTTTTTTCAGTTGCCAAATCGATTAACTCCACCAGTCACATAAAAACTGTAACATTACTGACGATTGTTTGTTGGCTATTCTTTCTTATTAATTTTATATACCGTTAGATGAAAGCTATATCTGCAATTATGCATTCTACATTATATATTTGAATTCATATTATCAGAGGAATTTTTAAAAACAATATACATTATTACATCATCGCGTTTCTCAACTTTTCGTTTTATGGAGTTAATCGATGTGTGCACTGAGCGGCTCAATTATGTGTAAGACATTTGGGACATTTATCGATAAAATACTGTAATTGCCGCCACTATTAGTATTATTAACGCCTGCACCATTCGTTTCTTTGTTTCTATCGAAATTTCATTATCGAAGAACGATAACGCAGCATTTTCTGGTGTCAAATACCACAAGTGCCTCTAAAATTTGTCTAACGTTACATAACTCATGTCTTTCTCTATTTCCTTATATTTACATAAGGATTTAATAAAAGTAAAATCCTGCTGCGGAGCCTCGTCGGGAGAGGAGCTTCTACCCATGCTTTCAAATATAAATTTGCAATAATTATACAAAATTATTTGGAAACAATAAATGCCCTTCACCATCCACCGAGCCTGATGGAAAGCTCCAGGAGCTCGAAAACGGTATTCTGAATTTATTGCATATTTCTACCAAGTAATGCAGCCAACCACATGCAGAAAGATATTTCAGATTTTATTTCAGACGAAAGTCGGAAGTTTTTTAGTAGATTCGGCATATCGGCAGAATTTTTAGAAAAAGCTCCTATAGTTTGGCAGAATGAACCATCTTATAAAATAGGTTTAGATATAATTAAGGTTTTACCGGTGGTTAACGATTCGGCAGAAAGAGCCGTTAAGTTAAAGCAGGATTTTAATCGAATTTTAGCGCGTAATGACGAAGAAAAACAAATTACCGTGGATTACCGCCAGCAATATCCTGATGTAAAGAAAGCTACTTTAGCGAAAAATGTGTAAATATTAAATATAAGTTCTTTAGAATATAAGAAGTAGATCGAATAGAAATAGACTTCATTACAAAACTACAATTGCTAATATGTTGTTTTATTTATACATGATAATACATATGTCTTACCATCAATTAAAATTTGCTACATTTTAATGTAGGTATTTCAATATCTCTGTTATTTGTGGTTATACGAAAAAATGCCAGAGAAAATTGCGCTGTTCAATAAGGTAAATATAATGGCAAAAAATTTTTCGGAAATCAAATTTTCGAAATTTCAGGGTTATCGTTATTTTTATTTAAAGGTCACATAATTTTTCCATATTCCTATTTAGAAAAAAAAGATAAATCTAACGATATGTCATACTCCATATTAGTTAAGGTGAATTCCAAAATTTTCAATTTAAATGCGCCACGTGATCCTTTTATCCGATCGATCTCAATACTGGCACAAATTTTTTTCTCACCTAAAGGAACAATTCTGGGGGGCGTTGTGAAAAAAATTCGTTGGTCAAAACATAAGGTTCACCCTATACATACATATAGTGTGCATGAATGAGTGTGCAATGGATAAAAGAAGAATGTTTTTTGTTTAAAAGATTTGCCAGTCGTTATTTACATGTCAAAGAGTGAACATCATCTGTTTTCGTTGTTATATTAAATATTATACTATTTCTAAATCTATCCACTGCTTGTATAAAAAATAAATTTCCATTTCACTTCAGTTTGTTGAAACATTCAGATAGAAAATATTATATTATTTATTTATTATAATATTTTCTAAAGTGTTTATTTTGCATAAAGATCCGCTGTCTAGTTATAAGCGTATAATTATTAGACTGCGGATCTTTATGGAAAATAAAAATTTCCTTTGTCAATTACAAGACAGAAACAATATACAAAAATTTCTTTCTACATATTTTTAACACTCGTAATAAATCGAAAATAACATATGGACGTTCTTAAATTGTCTTAATGTATTTACTGTTTTAAATTACATGCACGCATTTTTGTCATAAATGCATAAAATCCGCAGTCTTGTAATTATATTGTATTACGTACCTAACCTACGTATTAAATGAAAGTATTCAATTTTTTTTTATATTCATATACAAACATTGTTTAGCAACTTTGGTAATTGTGCATAATAGGGCCCCCCCCCCCCCCACCAATTTCGATGATTTTTTAATATGTTGTCAGGGTGAAGATTCTGAACAACTTTTTCCTTTCATGTAATCGTCGCTCAGCCTTAGTTTTCGAGATATTCACAATTTCGTCTGCGTGGTCGGGCCGGCCTATCGGGCGGCCCTCTCCGCCCCCTCCACGACCTAACTCAGACCTCACTCTGTTCGCATAATCTTTGCATTATAGTTGTCATCCAGAATTTGAAATAGTACTGGAAAAATAATGCGAACAGAGTGAGGTCTGGGTTAGGTCGTGGAGGGGCGGAGAGGGCCGGCCCGACCACGCAACAGCAAATTTCAATGTAGTAGTAGCTGCAGTTTTTCGCAAATATCTCCAAAACTAAGGCTGAGCGACGATTGCATGTAAGGAAAAAGTTGTTCAGAATATTAAGTTTTACAACATATTAAAAAATCATCGAAATCGGTGGGGGCCCCTATTATGCACAATTACCGCAACTTTAAACATACGGGAAACGTTTCGTTTACGCATTTGGAGAGGTTAGGTTATGAAAAGTTCTGTAAACGGTTTGTACACGTTCGGAGAACGTTACTGTCGGACGTTTGAGAATGTCAACACAGGACGTCCCAGTTTGTAAATGTTCCTACAAGACACATGGACGTAAATGGACGGACGTAGATAATATGTCTGTCTTTGTGCTACTTGGGTTGTAGCCACTCGGAAGTGGTTCCGGATTCGAATTCTGTGAACATTCTTCTTCGGGGCCCTCGATTAGCATTTCCAGAGCATGGAAATCGGCGTAGCTCGCGTGGGAAGGAGCCGATTTTCGAATGTCGTGGTACATTGAAACTAAACCATTCCCGTTTCGCACGAATTAGCCTTGTTCCCCTTGACCACCTGGCAAATAGCATGCCCCGCGGTTCACGAAAAGGCTCACGTGCACGTGACCGCTCGTATATCCGAAAGCAAATAGGGGAGCGAGAAGGAGAAGAAAACGAAATGGAGTCACGAACACGTGCGCCCGAGTTAATTCTCTCCCGTGACCGTGACACCAACGATTTCGCTCGAATTTCTCTCTCTCTCTCTCTCTCTCTCTCTCTCTCTCTCTCTCTCTCTCTACTCTGGTTGCATACTTCTGCTGGTTATCGCGAACTCGGCTGATTCATTTCCTTCTTTTCCTCTTTTTATCCCTTTATTTTCCCTCCTTCTATCGACGACTTGGACACAATAGCTCGACTACCGGAACGGATCAAAGTGCGCTGGTCGCACGTGTCGCTTGAGATAAACGAGTTTGCGAACGTTGACGCGTTTCGATTGCTCGCGAACGAGGAAACAGAACGATCTTCCACTTTTTCCGTGTTCCGAGAACCCCGTTCAAACTGTGTCCGATCACCTCGTCCCCTCTACACATTCAAACTCAAACACGAAGCGACACATGCATCGGCATCTAGGGTAAATGTACCTATTACATACTGCGGTATTTTTTCCCAACGAGATTAAAATACGTAAAAATAAATATTTTGCACTGAATAAATTTGTACAATTCAATGAGAATGTATTTTCGTTGGCTAGGCAAACAAAATTGTCGATCATTCTTATATTTTTATAATCTCGGGATTTGAAAAAATATTCTTCATAAAAGGGAAAAATAAGACGATTTTTCTACTATCTCGATCATCAAAGGACTGTTGTTCACATGACTGTACATTCTTTATATTGCTTTATGTTGCATAGGGGAAAGTTTTTTTATTATTTAGATACGTACTTCGATACAATAAAAATATAAAAAAAAGCTTCTCTTGCCTTCTTAATAAAGAAAGAAGGAGCCCATTACTGCGTTACAAAAATCACTATGTAGGAATGTCCCTAATACATAAGTATGTATATACATACATATACAGGGTGCGGCACCTGAAACAGGTCACCTGAATAACTCGCTTGCTTTTGAAGATAGATAAAAAAGGATCAGACCAAACTTACTTGATATCGAGGGGCTCGTAATCTGATGTCATTATTTTTTTTATAGGTGAAGACGTCAAGGAGATATGAAGGTCAACTCTGTTTTTTTAAATGGAACGGTATGGTTTTTTATTTACATTCTGATAGTGTATTTCAAGACGAATACAATTACCTATTATGAAGGTCATTCAAGGTCACGCAAGGTCAACTGCAATAGAAAATAAAATGTCTTAAAGCCAGACCTACTCCGATCACTTTATGAGATGTTGAAACTTTTTTGCGAATATCTCGGAAACTAAAACCGAGCGGCGGTAACATGTATAGGAAAAAGTTGTTCAGAATGATGACCTTGACAACATATTTCAATATCATCAAAATCGGTGAGGAAGTCACTAAAGTAAATAATTACCACACATTTTTCATAAAAGGTAAAAATAAGACCATTTTTTTCTATCTCGATCACCTGTTGTGCACATGATTGTACATTCTTTGCTGTTTTATTATTATTTAGATACTTACTTCGATACAATAAAAATATAAAAAGAATGTTCTAACATGTAATGTTGGTCCATTTACAAAGCTGTGAATTCATAGTTGATGGCTAATTGTGAGTATGATAAATACTGAATTTTTCATGCTGCTGTGCTAAGATTTTGAAACTTATTACACAATACATTATTTCATGATAAATAAGGAATAATATTAAAATAAAATACGATCGATGCATAATACCGCAGTAATCGGTACAGTTACACTAGATTCAACGAGTCGAGGCAGGGTAGGTAAACAAAACACCAGCGCGCGTCCTTTATTTACGCGTCCAAGAAATGTAACTCCAACTCTGTCACACTCGAGAGGTATTTGTTTAGTTTTACTGACTTGTCTCGTTGGATGAAGTAAGTAACAGGATGTTGCTTTCGAAATAAGAAAATCTCTACCTCCTCTTCTTCTTTTGAAGTTGTCCACTCGTCCAGAATTGAGAAGAAAAAGCTACCCTCTCTCTGTCAGTACCGGGCACAAGGAGTGGGCGGGTTACGGATCGAGACCCGAAAATTCGTGATACGTACTCATCGGGTACCCGAAGTCCTAATCGGGTCGGATCGGGTCGGGTCGGAAATCTGAAATTTTATAATGCTCGGATACCCGAATGTCAAGATTTTCGGGTTCTCGACCTGACTTCGACTTCTGATATCCGAAATTTCCGTGTACCAGACCATCACAAATTTTCGGGCCCCAATCCGACCCGACCCGAGTCATCAGAAGTCGAACCGAGGATCGAGTGCACGAAATTTTCGTCACGTGACCGGGCCGCGGCGGAAGCGTGGGGCATATCGTCGTACAAGGGGAAGGTAGAGTGGGGACACAAGTCTTACTCTGGCGATCCTGGTTTCAACGTATACAAGGGGTTTTACGGGTCGTCGCATACGGGTATACCAATGTGACGGAATTTTGACCCCGAGTGACGAGATTCGCGAGGAATTCTGCAATCGCTCTCGATCGCGAGCGGAGCAAGAATTATCGATGGTGGGTGGAGGGGCTGGGTCACGGCTCACACCCACCAGGTGTTCGAGATTAACGAAAATAGTACGATCAGCTGCTGGGGAAAGGGATAGAACGGAATGACAAGATTCTCTTTCTCTGTTTGCTCCCTGTCGCTCGGTAAAAATAAAATCTACGTTTGAAGTGACCATACAGGTTCTACAAACGTTTTCGTCGGCAAAATTACGTCGTGATCAGGTTTTTATGACTTCGGTATCCATTATCAACAGCATTTAACGATAGCAATATGTTCTTTCGGCTGTTGCGAATTTGTCGTTTTAACAATGCAATTTCAATTAGCGCGTTGACTGCCACGCCGGTCACATATGGGTGATACATTATTCTTGACCTAGGTATTGCCCAGTCAGTCAAACCTGCTTCGAGTAAATTTTGATCAGTATTTGTAATCGTACTTTGCGAGCAAAATACGATCATATTGGTGCCAAGATCACGCTTGGTGAAGAATTTTTTATTTAAACGCATCATTTTTAAAATCAATGTGAACAATTTGTAGGTATATATATGTATCTGTAATTTAAGAGTTCCTTAGAAAAATGTCTTAATATCCCGCAAAGTATCGATGATGGCTACCGAACGCATGTGAAATGATATGACATTACTAACTTTAAACGGTAATAATATTCACTTGGGTCTCAAAGGATATTCCTTGTCAATTGTAAAAATTTTGACATTTTTCTGTTCTACATTCAACATTAAATTTTTAATACATTGCATATGATAATTGGAACTGCAATTATAATTTCTTTACGGAAAATAATACTGCTTACTGTAGAAAAAGAACGGGGCCGAAGGATTAAACAGGATCGTCAAAATATCGCGAAAAAGAAAGGACATTTTTCGGGTGTCAAACGTAGATTCTAAAATGTTCAACTTTAAAAGCTCGGTACAACTACAATTTGTATTTTATTTGATTAATTTTTTCATTTTTGAGGTCAGTGGATATTCGAAAGACAATACCAATTGATTAGACATCGATATGAGAAAGTTCATTTCCTGTTAAAATTTCTCTATAATCTTCGATCCAGCCCACTGTGCATCGTCCCGGAAGGGTTAAACCCAAGAATTCACGATCACAGTCCATTTGGCGTGTTGTTCCGAGCCGCGGGAACTTTGTTGTCGCTCTGCCACGTCGCGTCGGTCCGGCCACTCTGATTTCCAGCAATCCGCATAATCGGGGTGGTTACGCTGGAAATAGACGGGCAACAGATGTTCCGATTCTCTCGGTGCCGCGTTCGCCGAATCCGTCGTCGAAATCGGTTTATTTGCCGAGGGAGTCGTGGAAATAAAACACTCGCTGGCCCGGTCTCGGGCAGCTTAAATATTTACGCGACGTGCCTCTCTGTACGAAAAGACACTCGCCATGGGGCGATAGAGGACTTCGTTCAAGGGCCCCGTAGGCGTGTGTATGTGTGTATGGGTGTGTCGTAATCGCCTCGAAGACACTTTAACGCCGGCGAGAAAGTTTCCGTGCCGTTTGTTGACCCTCTCTCGTCCTCTGCTCCGATATTCGTCGCAGGTTTCCAGCGGTTCAGCGGGCTCGAACTCGAATCTAGAGCAATCGGCCCGGCTCGGCACGGCGCGGCGCGGCGCGGCGCCACGCCGATGATTATTTACAACCGCTCTGTGCGCGTGTGTGTTCCAGAAATAAATGATCGGCTAATATCGATTGGATGCGCCTGGCGTACAGGTTGTGTCCGAATTCGGGAAATCTGTGGGATTTTTCGCGGAACCTCCTGTTCTCGACGAATTTCAACGATAGAGCTTCGCGCTCGTTACCGGTCTCTGGCTGCTGGTGCTGGTGGTCACCCAAAATGAGGGATTTCTTCGACCCTTTCTCGAATTTAGTTCTAATTCTTGTGACTAATAATTAGACTGCGGATCTTTATGCATTTATGCCTTCTGAAAATTTTCAAAAAATGCTGGAATATAACATTTGAGAGAATTTAGTACGATTTTGAATTATTTCAGATCTGCAAACGCTATTACCACAAATTACCAGGAAAATAATATTTTATATGATTATACTTCCTTAAAATTCATCTAGAAAAATTGCATAAATATCCGCAGTCTAATAATAATAATATAGTTTATGCGGAGACATGAATCGCTGCAAACATTTTTTAGTTGAGTTGACAATCAGATTTTTAGATATTACAGATGACCTTCAAATGACCTTAGGAATCACCCTTTTCAAGAAAATACATTTTTGGGACACCTTGTAGAACATTATTGTACACGTAATAGCGGTGCTCCAACTGTTGACTGTTGCAGCCATATTATATAATTAGACTTTATGCTTCTTTATGCAAAATAAAAATTGTCTGCATCAATTGCAAGAAACAGAAGACACATTTACATTTCTTTTCTTCTTCAATGACCCTAATAAATTGAAAATAATACGGATCTTTATACAAAATACAAAATTGTCTGCATCAATTGCAAGAAACAAGACACATTAATATTTCTTTTTTTTCTTTAATGACCCAAATAAATTGAAACTAATACATCGACGTTCTTACATTATTTTAATTTATCTACCATTTTAAATTGAACCAACTCATTTTTCTCATAAATGCATAACATCCATAGTCTAATTATAGCAATTGTGTGGTACTTTGGATGTGGCCAATATATCCCAGACATATGTAATAAATTTATAAAAATACCTAAAACCGAGAAAAAAGTTACTGAAAATCTGTAATTCTTAGGTGTTGTGAACTTTGACCTCTAACATCCCAGATTCGTCTCTTCATATTAGCTATCATTTGGAAAGTTCGATAAACACTGGATTCGGGAGGGTCGAATTTTTGGGTCACTGTTTCTTCGAGCCGCGAATAGGCAAGGACTTTCTTTCATATCTCGCACACACGCTTTAGAAACCAGAAACAAATCGTTCCGCTGTCTTCTGGCCCCCGCCTCATCTCCATAGTCCTTCCCCGAAAAAGTGGGCGCGATTCATATTGTAATTTTGAAAGAAGGATCCATTTATCTTGTCCGCGGTGGGGATTTTTACAGAAGATTCGTTATACTCCTCGTCCGGGAATAGCCTCGGCGAGGGAAAAAAAGGAAAGAAACGGGAACAAGAAAGAGTAGAACGTGTCGACGATGCTCGACGACCCGTGACCACCGTTCTCGACGATACCGCGCGTTCGAAAGACCCACTGTTATTCTCAAAAAATTCCTCTTTCGAAATGTTCCACAGTGGGGCAGGAGCCCCGAAAGATTGGAAAAATCTATTTTAGCGTTATTTATAGGCTCAAGGTCATAATATCGCCATTGAATTCGTCTTAACGTCAGCTATAATATTATGAAATCACAAATGCATTTTAATACTTAAAATATCAAAATGATCTTTAGTTTCTATCGAAAAAAAGTTTTTTCGAAATTTTATATATAAAAGTATGTAGATGTTTAAATACTGTTCAACTTTTGTTGGAAACACTTTTTCCTCAGATTATCGGAAACTTTTGAAAAATTGTGATAATGGAGTGCTTCCATCGAAAATCTAGAAAAAATTATTTTTGCATGTAAATTATGTTGAAATAATGTAATTTATTATTTTGATACTAAATATGTACATCACGAAACTTTTTAATAAGTAAATATTAGTATAAATATTAATTTTCATCAAGAAACACGATGCATCGCGATGGTACCGCACGTAAAAAAAATGGAATTTCTTAAAAAGTTCGAAGAAGTTGCAACTTTTTCTTTTTTAGCATTAAAGTAAGATAAATTTCAACATTTTGCAAAAAACAATTGTCTGGGACGCACTGGGAACATAACTAAAACCTTAAGAATGTATGAAAATTTTATTATTTTTTCAAGGTAACAACAACGTTCATTGTAATTAAATATTACAATATTCATTGAATACATACCACGATATGTAATCCTTCACTTACCACTAAACGCACAAGCCACATTAATTTGGTTCGTAAATATTGTCGCGTTCTTATAAAAATATACTTATTAGACCATCTATTTTTCACTCCATAACTAAATTCAATAGCAATGACCAATTTTGAACTCAATTGGCACCGAACTTAGCCTTTCAACATCGTAATTTTTATTGATTCTACAAGAGCATATTCTTAACTATAATTTACCGATGGATAATCATAAATTTTTGAATTTCCATATTTCGAGTTTCTGCCAGATTTTCGGGGCCGCGACACCACTGTGGCGTTCGTTGCACATATCCATATGTTCCACATTATTCCCTTCAAAAGCAGTATCATAATTCAATACTGGAATTAAAAAAGTGCCAAAATGAAAATTCCGAGAAAGATTCATGTAAAACTTGTCAGAATGCAATTTCAGAGATACTTGAAAAAATTACAATTTGTTGTTAATACAGTTTGAAAACAATATATGACTTTAAAAATGAAAAGAAAAATGGAAAGAAAAATGGAAAGAATGAAAGTCCACTAGTTTTCTTGAAAAAGGAACTACAAACTAACCAATCGTCAGCGAACTGTCAGCCTTATTTCATTGCATTGGCGTTGGACCTTGTATTCTTTTTTGCGGAGAAAATAATTATTTCAAAAATGGCAGTTACCTTTCAATTGACCATTTTTAATCACAATCGTCAATTTGTCTTGAACTGTACATTTTGCTTGATAAATTAATGCGGAGCAACAACCATTTTGCCAACTGAAGAAAAACAGTGTAAAACAGCGTATGTACAAGAAATGTCATTTATATTATCTACTAAATAAAAATTAACAAATTAATACCGATTAATAAATTAAGCAAATTGATAAAGTCGCGTGTTTACCGCGTCGAGAACGATAAATTATCCTACCGTGACAATTCATGGCGGATCGGCAAAAACAAGAAGCTGTCCGTTCAAGAAGCGGACAACAACAAGAGACGAAGAACAAGAAGAAACAGGTTGAAGAAGGTGGGGAGGCGCAGAGGCAGGCAGCGAAGAAGAAGCACAAGGCGAGCGGACGGAAACCCTTCAGCAGGGCTTAGGAAATTCGGCACCATGCCAATTTTCCAAATCCGGAACGATGACTAACAGCTCGGGTAAGCGAGGACGGCCAATCGCGTGTTCGCTCAATTTTAGCACCGCCAATCGGCCGCCACCTGGTTCGAGAATCGCCACCCCGAGTGTCAACGCAACAACGATCACTCGTCCACGGATCTCTGCCTCTCCCCTGTCTCCCTCGCATCTAGTCTTCTTCCCTTTTCTTCCTTTCTGATCATCTGCCAAGCCGACACTGTCAGCCTGTTGTTGCAATCGACTCGCAACGCGCCCGAGGATCATTGATAAACCCGTCATTTATACCGCACCGACTCTCTTCTTCTTTTATCGTCCACTCTGCCAGTTATCAAAACGAACGCTAACCCGTAATCACGGACCTGTGAACACCTCCATCAGGTGTGGAGTCACCTGATCTTTAGGTCGGCGTGATAGTAATAAACGAAATTACACGATTGTGTTGCAAGCAGTTGGATGTTTATCGTCTGTCAAAATTATGCAGAGGAAGCGAAGATGCTTGCAATTTTTAGGATTTGCTTTTTCCGTAGTATGTATTACATGGTCGTGTTTAGAAAGTTTCTGTCGAACCTAGTACAGTAAATCTTCGATCTAAGCCGGATACTCGGGTCGTGCTCTGACATAGATCATGTAGGGTTACTATTTTTTAGTAACCTCGCCAACAGCGCCGAACGCGTTCGCATCGTTAGACCCCATTTTGTTGGATGGGACATTTCGACTATCGCGCAAGGGACCGTTTCTATAAAATGGGTGTAATTAATTAAAAAATGTTCATATCTCGAAAAGGTTAAAACTAGGTCTTTTCGTAAGCTAATACTTGATTGAAATAGACTGAAAAACACTTATATCCGATCTCATTTGTTAAATAAATAATAGTCAAGATCAAGTCTCCCGAAGTAATGTATGGGTCAGTATTCTTCGCGTCTCAAGTGTTAATGCCACGTTCGGTTTCTAGGTTATAAATAATTATTTAAATAAAAATCAATTTTTTTTTAAATACCACGTTTTTAAAACGGACTAAAAAGTATAAAATAATTTTTCCTAGCCACATCCAGGTTCCTAACCCCATACAGATTATTCCTAACCCCATGCCCCATACAGATAGTCCTGAAAATTTGTGATTGTGAATTTTTAATAGCTATGAAAATACTTGTAAGATTTAAAACGAAAAACGTGGGGCGTAAGATAATAGTAAGGAGTGTAGAGAGTAGCTGCCGTTGAGAAAACACACAACAGTTCATGTCATTTGTAATGCAATAAAATTGTTAGTGACTTAGGTGAACAATTCATGTATCAATTATCTATGTATGTATTGCATGCGCCCCACGTTTTTCGTTTTAAATCTTACAAGTATTTTCATAGCAAATTAAAAATTCACAATCACATATTTTCAGGACTATCTGTATGGGGCATGGGGTTAGGAATAATCTGTATGGGGTTAGGAACCTAGATGTGGCTAGGAAAAATTATTTTATACTTTTTAGTCCGTTTTTTAAACATATTTTTATTTAAATTATTTTATACTTTTTAGTCCGTTTT
Organism: Lasioglossum lativentre; assembly: GCA_916610255.1. Lineage (NCBI taxonomy): Eukaryota > Metazoa > Arthropoda > Insecta > Hymenoptera > Halictidae > Lasioglossum > Lasioglossum lativentre. The sequence continues at coordinate 6,524,235 of OU744361.1, read as the reverse complement.
AAAAACGTGGTATTTTTTAAAAAATTTATTTTTATTTAAATAATTATTATCAGCTTTTTAGTCTTGTGTGTGTGAAATTTTTCTATCGATTAAAAGGGTAAACTTTCTCTTGGGAACCCAGAAATTTTCGATTATTATATGTCTTTTCTTGTTCATTTCGGCGAGAAAACTCCTATATCGAAGTCCCAGACCACGGAAACCACTCGTTAAAAAGTTATGAGCATGTAAAGTTGAGTAATTTTATAGTAATTTTTATTGTTTCACTTCAAAAAGTGACAGATATGGGCGCCGCCATATTGGTGTATACCAAAATTATTCAATAAAGGTTCGACGGAGAATCTCGGTGTAACTGTTCTTTCGCTTGGTAAACAAATAATACGTAGTGACTTTGTAAACACCGCACGGAGCTCGAACGCACACTGACGCACACTGAGCTTCTTCAGTGCGAAACGGGTCAGTGGAGTGGGGATGAGTCAGAGTGGGAACACGTAGTAGAGTGGGGACGTACAGGTAGTGCGACGGGGTATAACGGTTAGATTTATTAATAATAATTTATATATCCTAAACGCATAGGCTTTTTTAAAAAATTTTAAATATTTTAAAAAATTTTTAAATATTGCATTGTCATCCAGTTCTGAGCTATGTTTAAAATTTCAAGTCTCTAGCTCATCGGGAAGTTAGTTTAAAATCAATTGCAAGATTTGTACCGAACAGACAGGCAGACAGACAGGGTAAAAAAGAAGATCTCTTCAGCGAGACATCTGTGAACTCACAATAGAATTACAGTAAAGCCTTGATCCAAGAAAAACCCTTGGGTCCGTGCTGTTTCTTAGATCCTATGGTTCTACTATTTCTATGAGACCGCGCCGACCATGCCGAACGTAGAAAAGGACCAATTAAAGATCAATTAAACCACTAAATACAGTTCAAATTAAATCTTGTTTGGTGTCATTTTTTATAATTCTGAAAAAAATTACCTTGGGGGAAAAAATTTATTATTTATTTATTTTTTATAATAATGAAAAAATATTTACTTATCTGGTGCGTAACTAAATCGTGGTTACAAATCGTGTTTAATAGAGTATTGTCATAATTCTTCACGACAAAATCAATTGAATGCAAATCGGTCTTCTGCTTTTTTCGATAGGAGCATGTTACCCCGGGAACATTTGCCTCGTTGTCCCCTAATCTGAAATTATGGTCGACACCAGTGATCGATGCCGAGACTCCAGTTCGCGAAACCGTTGCGAAGAAAGGAAAAAGAGAAACGAAGGATGCTGCGAGCATGCTGGGGGGAGGCACCGATTGCAACATCCACCAGTGCGGAGTGTTCGCGAGGCGAAGCGAAGGTTCGCCGGTTTAAAAGGGTCAGTGAGCCAGGGTCACACACCGTTTCAAATCTACTAGCTCTCGTGTAAACGCGGCACAAGCACGCATAATCCGAAGGCCGGAGCCGTGGCTTCTTAACGAGAAAGAACAGGGTGAACGCGTTTTCCAAGAACGAGGATCGTCTGCGCAGCCTAGCCGCTAATGATCACGTAACTGCGATCTTGTTTCGTTAAAAAGACAATTCGTCTTTGCGAGAATAGGCAGTCGTCGATCAATTGATATCATTAATTCAAGAATAAGAACACTTCTACAAGGTGTGTGTTTTACTTTACTTTAAATCTCTTCAGAAACTGTCAAGAATCTTGACATGGAACTACGAAGAAATAACAAAGTTCGTACGCACCTCGGAAATAATTGCGCAATGGATACTGGGATAATCATTCAAATTTTTGAATGAATTAATATTATGAATAAATTTTGAATAAATAAATTAATTAATTTTTTGCTGAACACTTTGGAACATCGAATTGTGATTCATTTATAATTTCACAGTTTAAGGAAATTCATCTCGCAAATAGATCTTCGTCACATCTGTACAAACAGATAACATAGAAATTTCTCAGTATTTAGGAAAACAGGAGATGGGTAATAAGTAGACTGCGGATTTTATGCACTTATGACAAAAATTAATATTTGCAATTTAAAACAGTAGAAACATTAGAAGAATTTATAAATACAGTTATATCATTTTCAACCTATTAAACATATTAAGAAAGAATACAAATTTCTATTTCACTCCAGTTTGTTGCAAATCAGGTAAAAAATATTTATTTTGCATAATTATCCGCAGTCTAGTAATGAGGCTCGTAGAGCAGGCCTGTCCAACTTCTTCTTCGTCGCAAGCCACACGGTCCCCACCAGAGTCGCCAAATGAGGGGAGGGAGCACGAATTGAGGGAGAAAAGTGACTCTATTTCTGCCTGTACCGGACACATGCACGACAGAGACAAAACGCATCACGTGACCGAGCAGTGGCGGAAGCGTGGGGAATAGCACCGTAGAAGGGGAAGGTAGAGTGGGGATACAATCGCCAATGATATCTAAAGTTCTTATATGTATATCGAGAGAACATATTCAACTTTATAATTAATTTATTTATTGTTATAATGGTATTATTAATTAAATAAATTAGTTTTTGTTAATTTTTGTTTGATTAATAGACAGCGGATTTTATGCATTTATGACAAAAATGAATGTGTGCAATTTAAGACAGTAAAAATATTCGAAGAATTTAAAAATACTATTATATTATTATCACCTATTAACCTATTAAACATATTAAGAAAGAAAATAAATTTTGGTAATTATGTAGAAAAAGTCTGCCTACTCCGATTTTGATGAAATTTTAATATGTTATAAATTTCGACATTTTGAACAACTTTTCTTTTTTCCAATATATGGGGGTCGCTGTTAGTTTTCGAGATATTTGCAAAAGACTATCGCTAATACTGTAGGGGAAGGCGGGGTATTGTGAGCCAGCGCCATCTTTGTTTTACTGGTAAATATTGACAGCTGCGAACAACTGTTTTTGAGTTGTCTCATAATAAGGTAATATTTCCACGATCAGTTGAAGTACGCACCCGCATCATTACTTTGCTCTGTTAGCAGATACAAATTCGCTGCGCTCGAAGTATTATTTTCATTTCGTGTTTGGTCTATTATTGTTACATTTTTCTGTGGATCTAAGCAGGTAACTGTGTTTATAATACTCGTGTGACTTCAAGCTTTCGAAATAAATAAAGAAATTTGAATTAGGTTAGGTTTGTGTTATTTGTTTGTGGCCAAGTTGTAAAAATAAGGGTTCGGGGAATTATGAGCCACTTTTCTCGGGGAATTGTGAGCCACTCGATTTTTGACATTTAACGAGCTAACCCCACGTGTTTGATGTTTCTCAATGATTGTTTCTGCAATATTCGAGCACGATATAAATTTTTTGGAACGTCATTGGAATGCGCCGGAATGACCGCAAGAAATTGGACTTGTGAGCTTTGCATTTCAGATTAATTGTGGTTATTTTTAACTTTTTTTCTTATTATTAAAAAATTATTTTGTCATTCAGATACATGAATAAACATTTCATAACAGAAATTGTAATTTTTATTTGATTTTGAAAGTGGCTCACGATTCCCCGAGATTTTGCAAATTCAAGAAAATGCAAAGTTTTTGTAATAGTCTCAAAATCATCTAATTTGCAGATATTCGATTAAACTATTGTGTCTAAAAGAAACGTAAATCTTCATACTACAACATTTAGCGTTGAAATTTGATGAAAAACTTAATTTAATAGCAGTTTTTCGGCAATAAAAAAAAGTGGCTCACAATACCCCGCCTTCCCCTATTGAATTTTTCGTATTCCTGCATGCTCCGCGGCAACGGAATCCTCTTCCGGGGCCGCATCTGTTTATTTTTTGTTTGTAAACACGTTGTGGGGATCGGAACAGAGTTTCACTCTATATAGAGTGAGCTTTCAATTTTGAAAGAGTACTTCTGGATTTTCGCATGCGTGGTCAGGCCGGCCCTCTCCGCCCCCCCCCCCCACCTACTAACCCTAACTAATTCTGATCTGGGTTAGGTCTGGGTTAGGTCCTTTTTTTTTTTGTCTGAGAGGAGGAGAATGCATTTACGCACATCCCCAACTAGGGGGTAGTGTGGGACTCGGTTGGTCAGAAGGACCAACCCATACCCACTAAACTCCTCCTCTCGGGGTCTTCCAACCCGCTCACGCCTTACGCCCGGCGGACAATCGTAGGGCCCCGCTTTTCGCATCTCTCCTACGTTTGTCTTGACTCGTCATCGCCAGGTCCAACCGGCGCTTTGGCCTTATGCTATTCCGTTGCTTAGGACATATGCTTTTCCAATAAAGTTCTGGGTTAGGTCCTAAGCCAGACCTAACCCCTGTTTTCTCTCTCATCTCTACAGCGTCAAAATGTAAACAAACGCCGCACCGGGACAGGTTTACGTTGCCGCTGAGCGTGCAGGAATACGAAAAATTCAATACAGTATTCGCGATTGTTTTTTGCAAATATCTCGAAAACTAAAAGCGACCCCCCTATATTGGAAAAGGAAAAAGTTGTTCAAAATGTGTTGCTGCATAACATATTAAAATTTCATCAAAATCGGAGTAGGCAGACCTTTTACATATATTATTACCTAAATTTCTATTCCACTCTTGTTTGCAATTTAGGTAGATGCTTTGTGTTTTAAAAAAAACTATTTTAAATCACAGACATAATTTAAGAAAAAAAGAGAAAATAAATAAAACATTAAAATTTTTTTATTTTAATTGTTCTCCGTTTATAAGACAACGTTAAAAATTTTTCATTTTAATTGTTCGCAGTTTATAAGAGAACATTAATATTTTTTATCTTACAAGTTAAAAATGTCCTTCGCAAAGATATTTTTTTAGAAAGCAGTATGAAAGTTATATATTTCAATGATTTAATGAAAATTCTTTGAATATTATGAAATATGTTATTTCCCAACTACTTAATGTATAAAATTGATGTATGTACATTACAATACATTGTATGTGTAAAATTAGGATCGCTAATAAATAATAAAGATTTGATTGAAATTCATGTTTTTTTTTTAATTATAATAATTTTTCGAAAGAGATTTATCTCGAGATTTCTCGAGATTTCTTGAGAATTATCGAGAATTATCGAGAAATCAAAATTGTATTTCTCTTTCTCGAGAAATGAAAAATGTTGAGAAATCAGAAACGTTTATGAAGGATATATAAGATTAAGAAAACTACAGCGGAGTAGCAATGATCAGCAATTCAAAGATCTGGCGATGAGCAGCTCGTTGAAACGCGGGTCGTCCGTGTCGATCATCGATCCCGGCGATTTATCGTCGCCTTCCGACCGAGCGCCAAGGACAGTTGCGCAGTTGTATGCAAATGTCGAAACGTCGTTGAATCAGACGACGATCCTGCCGACTGATTAAAGGAAATTCAGCATGCGTGCCTTCGTCACTTTTAATTCCGCGTATGCGCCGTCCGACGATGGCGTTTCTCTTCGAGGGAAACGCGGTCTAACGCAAGAACTTTAAATAGATCTTATCCCTTCGTCGCACTTCGATGCATTTCACTACTATTAATACGCGTCGCGTCTATGTACCGGCGCATCCTTTCTTCTTTCTAAAGATCTCAACCCGCGAAGTCTATACCGGCAAAGAGGAAGCTGAAATGATCGGCGTGGGTGGTTCATCTTGCGCGACGATTCTCTTTCGATTTTTCGAATTTCACCCACAGCTTCCTCGTGGTTTTTTACTTTCTACCATTTCGGAGCCGTTCGATCTCGCGTGGGCAGATCGCGATCATTTTCGTCGCCATTTTTCGATCGCCGAGCCTCTTTTAAATGTTCACCTACGGCTATCTTATCTGCCGCGCACACATCGTTCGAAGAAACGATACCGCTGAATTGTTTACTTTCGAAAACGGCTGCGGGCCGACGCAACAAGCAGTTGGTAGTACAAGCAGAGTCGCCAGATCAGGGGAGGGAGCACGAGTTGGGCGGAAAAAGCTACCCTCTCTCTGCCAGTACTGGGTTAGCCACGTGACATTGCGACACATGCACGACAGAAACGAAATGCGTCACGTGACCGTGCGGGAGCGTAGGGGATAGCGTCGTAGAAGGGGAATGAAGAGTGGGGACACTTAATATGGCGACTCTGGGCACAAGTCGCGACGAGAGAAGACACTTGCGGATTTAATTCGGTACTCGTGTTTGCCATATATAAAATGCTTTTATAGTAGCATCTAGCCCTAGGCCTGTGTAAATTACATTTCATTTAGGTTGGAGAAATTCGTAACGGCAAAGGAATTTTAATCATTGCAGCTGGGAAGAAAAACATACGCAAGATGTCTATCACTACAACTTCTACAAAAATTATCAATGCTCAAAAAAATTTGCGTATATACTACGAAACGTTAGTTAATAACTGTACCAACTTTGAGATTCCAATATCCAATACGTTCTTTCAAAAAATTCTGAAATATGGGGCCCCTCGAGACTAGGGTTGCCAACTTTTTTAGAGACAATACCGGGATATATTGCCCAAAATTGAAATGAAACTGAGAAGCCACTTAACATAACATATGTACCTAGTTTTCCAAGGAAATTGTGTACAAAACAATATGTAAAAAAATAATAATACAGTTTCAATTCCGGAACGGTTGACAACCCTGCCCGCGACCCTCGTACGTTTCTCATCTTCGAAACTCTGTCTCCCGCTACCAAACTGAAGAAATGGCAAAAAATAAAGAAAGGTACAGAATTAAATTTGTAAACAAAACAGAAATAACACATTGTCGTGGAGAACTGCTACTTCAATCAGCGAAGAATCCATGAAATTGACGCGAAAGGCGGGCGAGGTTTAAGATACGGAAAGGGAACAGGTAGGTGTCACCTCGTGGCGATTCGCGATCCGTGAAATGGCACCCTGGCTGCGCGCCGTTTCACCCTTGAAACACGATCCTTACGTAATCGCCAGTGGCGTAGAGGGGAGGTACGCGTAAAAATAAACCGATGAATAAGACCTGCCGCACGGTTACGCGGTGTCAACAGCTACAGAAAGGATTTATGAACGCTGTTCGCTTTTCGAGGAAAGTCGGGTGACACAACGTTACGCAATTTCACTGATCTTCCCACCGGCCTCGAGGCTCACCAACGAGGTCGCCCGATGCACAGCCAGCCGATAAACCGATCAAATCCTTTCGGATCCGCGTTCCCGAAAACTAAACAGTGCTTCAAGTTCGACAGAAACTTTTCTGTTATTTAAGCCCTCTAGGGTCTTCGTTTCAAGTTTAAAGTAACGATTATGGTTTTCATGGTCACTTTTAACGACTTGGTTTAAATGGAAAGAAAACGCATTCGGGACGTAAAAAATGTAATTATATACTTACTTTATCGCAGGTGTGGCCAACTTTTGTATACCGAGTGATTTTAGTTAGGCTTCAAGATAGAAGAAAATGTTAGAAAGATAAGTTGTACTGTTAAAGAAGGCAAATATGGTGATATAAAAAACTGTTCTGATTGTCGTTTTCAAGGTTTTTTGAAGGTCATCGAAGATTTTTAAGTAGCACCATATATTTTTAACTTCATAGTGTTGTAGCCGATGCCAAGACGAGTTCAATGATGTGGTACACTATGACCTACAAATGACCTTGAACTTGAAAATTTATGGTAAGGCAATGGTAACTTCAAAATGTGCACCCATTTTATTTGAATTAAAGTAAATGTTCGAAATGATGACCTTGAGCAGTATCACAAACATTTAAACGTTTTGCAAGGCAATCAATTGCACTTTCAATTGTTTCTGTTGAAATTCATCTAGAAGATCTAATTATTCTTTCTTGCATGTTCAATGGTGTAGAAGGTTGATCACGATATACATTATTTTTTAGTGTTCCCCAGAAAAACAATCAAGAGGAGTTAGATCGGGTGAACGAGCTGGCCATAGTATGTGTCCACTACGTCCTAGCCAGCGTAAATAAAGTTGCCACTAAATTGTCCTTGACCTTGAATTTCAAGGTCAAATTTTTTTAATGTAAATAAAGATTTTTTCAAATCAAGTAAATTTAGGTAGATAAAAAGAAAGGATAAACTTCCGAAAAGCCCATACCTCAGATTTTTTTATACTCTGGATTCTTACGTATTTCGCCGTGCTGATTACGAATATAATAATGAAAATTGCTGCAAATGTTATTTTCATAGCGGAAACCATGAAAAACCATAAAAATCATAGTTTTTTTCCATTTATTTCCGTAAATAATGGTAATTTTGAAAAATACTTCAAATAAAAGTTGTAGCTCTCATCGAAGTACACATTTTATGTCGTATTGATTTTTGTCATAAAAACAATAGTTTTTGAAAAATAACGATCTCACTCTTCTCATACATATATGTGTAGGGTGAGCTTTCAATCTTGAAAGACTACTCCTGGATTTTCGTATGCGTGGGACTCTCGTGTGGCTCCGTATAAGTGAATAATTCCGCAGAAAGTATTATATTTATGACAAAAGTCAATACAACATAAAAAGTATTTTTCAAAATTCCCAATATTGACTGAAATAAATGGAAAAAACTATGATTTTTATGATTTTTTCACGGTTTCCGCTATGAAAATAACATTTGCGCCAATTTTCACTATCATATTCGTAATCGGCACGTCAAAATACGTAAGAATCCAGGGTAAAAAAAACATCGGAGATATGGGCTTTTCGGAAGTACACTCAATAGAAATTAAACCTTGAAATTCAACTTTTTTTTTACAGATCTTCATCGACTCAAAGTCTAGAACACGCCTATGGCAGCCAAGACCAAACATTTCTTTACACCCTGTACATCTGCATTTGGAACTGTATTAGGGGCGAGGGAAGCGGCCACTTTCCCGAAACTGTTTCTGTTCCGGGATCCTGTACCGGATTTCGCGTTTAACGGTAATAAAAACACGAGGCCGATCGGCAAGGGTCAATCTTGTCACCGTAATCCGGCAATTATCGCTTCTCGGAACACAACGTCGACGCTGTCAGTCGCTCGACAAATTCGACGGGCTTCTACTAGTTTGCACGCGACGAGCCGTACAACTTTGTTTTCAGTCGATTATTCGAACGATAATAATCGGTGCGCGCGCACGCGTGTATTTGTGTGTGCATGTGAGTGCGCGGGTGCGTGGGCAGAAAACGGGAGGACAGCTCTGTCGTAAAACTATAGGCACGTACTCACGTGATAGTGTGTACTTTTACCGCGGCACGTGAACTGGCGGTTTTCGTCATCGTGAGAACTAGAAACATTATCACGTTTGACCGACGACGAGTGCTTCAGACCTGGCTTCAGTTTCCATGAAATGATGGAAGGTAAGTTGATACCTACCATAAACGTGAATGTCATTGTAAACGATTTCAGTTTTCAAAAAACCAATTTTTCTTTTCTTGCATTTTCTGTAAAGCATAAGTTTTAGGGCACGATTACGATTTCCGTGGCCCCTACTTTGAAGGTCAAATTTGTGTTCTTGGGGTCATTTTAAGAAAAACACTGTATATGTTATACAGTCGGTGTGAAAAGTATTCGTACACCTTTTAAAAACAAATAACTTTTTCAAAATTCGACCCAACAGCTTGCGTTTTTTTGAGACGTTAGAAGGATTAGTTTACTAGCTAATATGTAAATAATTTTTTTTTTAATTGTTATTGGTCGTAATTGCGAAAGAAAAAGTAAAGGTCACGATTTTTAAATTTTTTATCTGTGCCTGTAGTGAAAATTTATAAGGTGCATTTGGTAGGTAGAAGTAAGTTATATACATGTACAAAGTTTCATCGAAATCGATCGAGGTTGTTACGAAATAGAAATGATTGAAAATAGCAAAAATTGTAAGAGTCCGCGATTTAAATGATTCGAAAACCCTAAATTCAAAGATTTTTACATGTTACAATGCCCATAGCTTTTTTATACGTCAACCGATTTCAATGAAACTTTGTACATGTATATAACTTACTTATACCTACCAAATGCACCTTATAAATTTTCACTACAGGCACAGATAAAAAATTTAAAAATCGTGACCTTTACTTTTTCTTTCGCAATTACGACCAATAACAATAAAAAAAAAAATTATTTACATATTAGCTAGTAAACTAATCCTTCTAACGTCTCAAAAAAACTCAAGCTGTTGGGTCGAATTTTGAAAAAGTTATTCGTTTTTAAAAGGTGTACGAATACTTTTCACACCGACTGTAGGTACCAAATCGGCCTGGTTTCGCCTGTAAAGTAGATTTTCTGTTGTTTATAAACCTTCAAATATCTCGGAAACTGTACGAGATATGGCAAAATATATACAGACCTTTTTTGTAGGAAATTGAATTTCCTATAAAAAACATTAAAATGATGTTAAAATTCCGTTTTTCACGAAAAATATTCACTGAAGACCTAACCAGACCTAGTAGTAGTAGTAGTAGTAGTAGTAGTCATGCTTTTTGTCGAGGAGTAACGAATCGGTCGTTCTCACTTCCTTAAGGCACACCGTTCTTTCATCATCGGTATCACAATTGTCGCTGCCGGCCTCGGCCCTTTATTGGGTTGCAATTGTCCATTCATTTTTCGGTCTAGTCTCTGTTTTATATGGCCCGAGCCGCTTACAAAAGTGTCGACTTACTAAACGGGATGGTCATCATTGATGAGATGGCCATTCTACCTAAATTGATAGTTTTTGAGTTTTTTAGGGCTCGGAGTGTACGTTGGACCGTCTCACCTTCAGACCTGCAGGGTGTCTCGCCTGCCCATGTTTTGACTCCCCCCACTTCACCATAGTTACATGTTGAGAGCGTCAATTTATTACTTCCTTCCCTACCCTATTTCCAGATATTCCAGAAATTTACCCTCTCCCACCCTTGGAATATAATCCAGTGATAATCTTTGATTCTAAAGGGCATAAAAATAAGGGATCGCGAAGTGTTCTGCATTGGGGAGAAGTTATAGCAAATCCACAGATTCAAACCGACTTTATCGAAATTTTGACTGTGCCAAAATATTAATTCCATCGCGCTCTTCACTGCCGAGACTAATCCGCGTGTGGTAAAGGAGGATCGTTCGCCAATTTCACCGAAATTTTTATCTACTCAGAGATTTAAATATCGGTTTCGTCGGGTTCTCCCCCTTGTGGAGGGCTTGACGCTCTGCTAGTAAGTTATGGCTGTAAAAATGGATGTCACCACCATCCCTGGTTATCAGTCGGCGTTCAACTTTAGATTTCAAACGCTAGACCTTCCCCTTAAAGGTTTCTTTCCCGTGTCTTTCATTTTTCTGCGTAATGAATGCAGACCGTTCTTAAAGAGATGAAACGATTATCTATGTAACCTCTCTCGCTGTCCCTATTTACTTTGTCTCTTCGTTTGCCCATAATAGAGGGCAGTCTACTTGGACTGCAGTTTTCCTCGTCGATTTGATCAACTCTAGGATCGTGCTGTTTCGACTAGGATCGCGGTTGTTACACCGGTCTAGCTTACGCAAGCACGAGCTAGCTTCTCAGCCCTTCGGAAACCGTTGTTTGAAGAGTCTTCGTTAGCGATTAGCTTGATATTTTTGTTCCATTGTTTTTCCATTTTTATATATTATTATCAAGTTTTTAGTTACCAGTTCTCTAGTTTGCAAGAACTGGTTTCTTTTGGATACATGCTATTTCATCTGCCACAGTCACAGAAAACGAGGAAACATCTGTATTTCCTACTTTGTTTAACTGCATCGACTTGACAAATTTGTAGCATTTCTTTCTGCTCCCAAGAAGCATTATTACGTAGAGATGCATATTTATAGTTAATAAACTTTAGCTGTCTGTTTTTCCATAATCTCTTCGATTACCTCTCGTTTAAGGTAGATTATTTGACTGCAATTTCCTCATCGGGGTGCTCATTCTACGGTAGAGTTCGAAAAGACCGTCATTATTAGTAATGATTATTGCGGTTTTTCGAGCTCGAACTAGGTTCGCAGCCCTTCGGAAACTGTTGTTAAGTTTGTTATCCCATTTCGATATGCTGCTATCGATTTTTCATTTACCAGTTTTCTGGATTTTGAGAACTGGTTTCCCCTAGAATTGTAATATTTTATCTTTGACAATTGTGCAAAACAAAGAAAACATTAATGTTTTCCATGTCATCTTCCTGTGTCTTCTGATAGAATAGTAAATACCATTTTTCCTCCGGATATCAAAATCCTTAGAGATGCATGATTACGTTTGTAATCTTTGTCTATCTCTTTTGTCTATCTCCTATTATTGTATTTCAATTTCCTCATGAGGGTGGTCAGTCTACGGTAGAGCCTGAAAAGACCGTCATTATTAATAATGATTATTGCAGTTTTTCAAGTCCGAACTAGGTTCTCAGCCCGTCGGAAAATTGTTTATAAATATCTTGTTTTTCTTTGTCGCAATGACTCCCTTTTTTATTTCTATTAGGTTTTAAGGAGTTTTCCTTCTCCGAATTTAAATTAATGAATATTTCAATTTTCCTTTACTCGACGAGTACTGGTTTTTAATTTCCTGTAATCTCCCTTTTTATTTCCCGCTTATAGCAAATAAAAGATACTATTGGTAAATTACATCCCCTACCAACTGGGTTTATATTATCCATTAGTCTCTATTATCAAGACAGATTTATCGGATGCAGTTTCCTCATCGGGGTGATCAGTCTACGGTAGAGCCTGAAAAGACCGTTATTTTGCAATGATTCTTGCGGTCTCTTCAAGCTCGAACTAGATTCGCAGCCCTTCGAAAACTGTTTATTAATACCATGTTTTTCATTGGTCGTAATGACTCCCTTTTTATTCCATTTTTGTTTGAGGATCTTTCTTTTTCTGATATAGATTAAGGAATGATCCAATTTCCTTTATATCAATGGTGCGGGTTTCCAACCCCCTACAACCACCCCCTTTTAGTCGCATCTTACGACAAGCAGAGGATACTGTTGGTGTATTCTAACCCCCACCAACAGGGGTTTAACCAGACCTAGCCCAGACCTAACCTAACCTAATACATCAATAATATTAACTGTTAATCGAGTTTTAATACATAGACATTTCTTGAGTCCCGTATAAGCAGTTGTGAACGGAGCCTTTACGTTCCCCGACCATCATTTCGGGGGGATGGGGGGGGGGGGGGAGGCAGTTGTTTTGCAACTTCACCGAAATATAAATATACTCGGAAACTGCGCAGCTGATAAAAAAATGTCATAGGGCATAAATTGTTGGAAATTTAATTTTATACAAAAAAGGTCTCTTGATATTTTGCCATATTTGGCGTAGTTACCGAGATATTTGCAGATTTATAAAAAACAGGAAATCTACTTTACTGGGTAAACCAGGCCCATTCGATACCTGTTACATATACATTTTTTTTAACCTCTATACAAAAGGCCACGGAAATCGTAATCACCCCAGTTTTAGAGAATGTGTACACGTGGACGAAAGGAAGAATACAACTCGTGTTGCGAGATATTGATAAAAGGCGTTTCTCTCGAAACCACTTCTTTCGAAATGGCTGCCACGATATCTGAAGTCCTAGTTGACCAATTGACTTGAAATTCTGAGAGAGCCTTCAGCACATACCCTCTCATCGCACGAACCAAAATATTTAAAATCTGTCAATTTTATCTTATTTTTAACATGGATATATGTTTTCGGGCTGGGGGTCATTCCAAAATTTGCGCGATGACACCAAAAGTGCGATATCAAAGGTGCGATACCAAAAAGTGTTACGCTAAAAAGTGCAAAAGGGAGAGAGAGTGAGAGGGAGAGGGAGTGGGAGAGGGAGAGAGAGACAGAGAGATTTCTTTGGAACCTCGCCGACCGTGCCGAACGTAGAAAAGAACAGCGCGTGTAAACACGGATCGACCGAGTCGATAACGTAGCATTGGGTACCCCGACTATCGCGCTCCGGTCGCCCGTCCGGACAGGACTCCCGCTGGCCGGCCGGGAGGGGATTTAGTGCTTTTGCGTGATGACACCAAAAAGTGTGACGCTAAACCCCCCTTAACACATATCCATGATTCAATGTTTTCCCATGGAATGGAGAAATTTTCCTCTGAAGCTAATTTCTCGGGATTACGAAAAGTGAGAATGAAAATCAAGGTCGCCAAAGGAACGAAACAGATGTGCGTACCGTTATTGAATTTTTTGAGAACATCAACGATTTGTATCATACAAGAAAAAAGAGATGTAAGAATTGAATCAATGAGTGTGTAGCTTTGCTTGGAACCTTGAAGCCATTACATTTGATACTATGCGACTCGGGTCTCAAGCTAGGCCGCTATGACTGCAAGGCAGAAGAAAACCGAAAAATAGCAACACAAAGGAAAAAAAATCAATACCATTTTTTATTTCGTTCTCATCGGTAAGCTTTATCGTGCTAAAAGCAGAAAAGTATTTTAAAAATCGGTACTTTTACTTCAAAATGCCGCCATTTTGTAAATAATCGAAATTTTTAATCCCTTTTGGTTCAGACCATAACTACATTCATACGAATTAATAAACAACTTCATTTTTGTTGTTTCCAATTAGTAGAAAGACCGCCAATATATACATGTTTGTCAAAACATACAAAACAATATATAACTTGCGTATTTTTTATTGTTTTTACATTCAAAAAATCACACATGTGCTACAAATACCAATAAACATGTGTGAAAAATCTCAATGGGAAAGGTTCAATGGTTTTTCTGAAAAAAATTCCAAATGATTGTGCAGAAACGACCTCGAAAACCAGAATACTTTTTCGAGATGAAGCAAAGTTATAATGAAAAAAAGTGAAGCCTAAGTTGTTGTACCGGGAACGGTTGGCAAGAGTAAGCCTTTTGTATGAAGTATAAAAAAATTCGCACGATTTGGAGCTAGATTAGCCAATTGCTCTAATTGACCTATTTAAATGTATCTTATATTTTTCTCCCAGGTATGAGATATTATCTTGCAAAAGTGTTTTGTACTTCTAGTTAATTCTAATACGCTATATAAAATTACTTGAATAAATTAATATTTGTACCGTTCTATTGAACACACAAATTGTTTAAAATTCCAGACAACGTTTTAAAAATAAACCTCCGAAGGTCTAATAATTTTTAAAAAATTGTTCAGCATTCTCGAGTGTTCTAATATGTATTGTAGATGTATTATGCACAGAATTTTACGTTCGCCATTAAACATGTCAACGACAAGTTAATGGTTAGCTCAAGAATAATCGAATAAAATTAACCGCATAACTATTATGGTAACATTAAGTGTCGTTATTGTTACACTGAAAAATTCCTCAGGTCCGTGCTCCCACATAGATCGTGTTGGGTTACTATTTTTTTTGTTACCTCACCGACCGCACAGAATGTGCTCGCATCGTTAGACCCCATTTTGTTAGATGGAACAACATCAAGAATAGAAACAGTAATAATAACTAAACAGCGGACTTTATGAATTTATGGCAAAAATGAGTAAGTGTAATATAAGACAGTAAAATCATTAGAAGAATTTTAAAATACCGTTGTATTATTTTCAACCTATTAAACATATTCAAAAAGGAAATTTTTTCATAAAGTTCCGATTTCTAATAATGACAGACGTTCAGTTCGTTCTAGTATACTACGTCCGCGACGAAAACCGACGAGGAAGATCGATGAAATCCGAATGCCCCCCAATGGAGGGGGTTGGCGAACTAAGATCGTACAGCTCTGCCCGGCTTACATCAAGACTTTACTGTATATTTGCCTTTGTACTCATTTTTTCAAAAATTGTCTCGCCTGTAAAAATTATAAAAATGGAGAGTAAGCGCAGTTGAAAGAAAAAACCATATTCTACGCGAATAATCAAAATGGCCTGATGGTCGCGCAACCACGACAAGTGTCGTGGCAACAGCCGGGACGATTTCCTCAATACCAGCGACAAGCCGTGAACCGACAGTAACCAAGCAAAAGATGATAAATCGACGGTCTGTTTGCACAAATAATTGGACAGCCACGGTTCGATAAAAATGATGAATTTCGAGGCGTCGACTCCCACCCGACCGATAGCGTTCCGTCGCGATAGGTTAAATCTGCTCGTAAACCGAGAAACAAAAGCCGAAAATTTTGAGTCAAGTGGCATAGAAGCGGAAACCTCTGGAGTGCATTGACCCTACACCGCAGTGCCAGGATCGTTCCCTTCGTTAAATATCCCCACCTTAGCGATCGGCCCTTTTTTTCTCCCTGTGCCCCATGTAACCCCCATTGGCGAGACAGCTGGTCGCGTGCTGACCCCCATGGCGGTGCACAACGAGACCCTAGGGTTCCCCTATCTACAGGGTGTCTTCCAAATCCAATTAAAGGTATATTTATACCGAAAAAAACACGGTGGGACCACGGATCCGGGAAAAGTTTGGTTACCCTGGTTTTGTATCTAGCACTTATATCAGTCCGGGCGGTCCCCATATAAGTGCTAGATACAAAACCAGGGTAACCAAAATTTTCCCGGATCCCACCGGAATCCCACCGCGTTTTTCTTCGGTATAAACAGTCCGTTAAGGGGTATTCCGGTCTGGAACTATGAAAAACATCCATTTTCTTTTCATTGGATTTCCTTAAAATCTTCGGCGACGAATCTGCACGAGGATTGATTCCAATTTGTACTAATAACACAGTACTATAGGTGTTTCGTGTAAGTATACCAATTTTGAGAGACTTCATCGTATGAACGAAAACTTTAATGAATATTAAATCATCAAAGTGTCACCATTTTTTAAACTAACGAGATATTTTATTTATGTTGGTCCACACCGTAGCCACGTTCATACTGACCAAAAGACTATTTCATTTTTTCGTTTGAATTATATCAAAATGACTGGAATCGTGTCAGCCAGCCAGACACAAAATACATACCTTGTTTGACGAAGTGCAGTTTGTACAATTTCAACTATTTCAGCTTGAAAAAGAATATATCGCATACTCGAAGTAAACAGTCTTCTGATTTTTTTCGAAAAAAATCTCAAAGAACGCCTAAAGATCATATTGCAGGTATCTTTTTGTTTAGGATCTCTAGGAAGTCGGACGCAACTTTGTAATCGATAAACACTTTTAGAGAATATTTTTTTCAACGAAGTCTAACAGTTTATCGAAATAAAAAATTCCCACAAATCACTCTTTCCGTGTGTCCTGACTGATCGCGACCCCTTGATTCCTCTTTCGTGGGTTCGACGACTCCTTCGTAGCACAGGATCGAGATCCTATAGATCCCTAGCAGCGATAAAGCCAGTATTTTCTCTCTATGCCCAATGCTATCGATCTATCAGAAAAGGAGGAGAGAATCGTTCCTAATTTCGATGGTGGGAGAGATTACGATTGATTACAGATGGCCCGTCGTAATACAGTCACGACGGCTGAAAGGATTCGAATTAAAAGACGCGCGGTCGCTCATTGAAATTCTGTAGCTCGCTTCTACCACGTGGGCGTTTACCGCGGCCCCCGAAATTGATGTATATTAATGACGTTGACGGCGCGGGGATCTCGGTCCGACGCGACACGACGCCCCGAATCCTTTGTTCGTGGCCCCCGTCAGGATGAAAAGAAGTGGCACGCATCGGATAACAAATGTCCCCCACCAATTTCGGCCGCTTCCTTCAGAAAACTCTGCCTTCCATTTCTCTCCGGTGTCCCCCCGAACTCGAGGAATCATAACCTCCTCGTAGCAGGGCCTAATCGGGTAAATCTTTTACTCAAGAATCGAGGGATTCCAATATCGCGTTGGAAAAGTTAAACCCCCACTCGGCCCGCTTTTCCTAATTATTTGCTGAAGTGAACTAAATCTATACTAAAAGTAAACAGAACGTCTCAAACTTCAAAGTGCCACCGTTTTACATAATAAAATATTTTATTTATTTTGATTTACACCATAGAGCTACATTCACAGTGACCTAAAGGCTTTCCATTTTGTTTCCATTCTTCTTGTTCTTCGATCAAGTCACAGAGATGTGACCTGTATGTTTTATATTAACGACATCAATACAAAATTGCGAGTTACATCGCATAAAGTAAAGGAATAATGAGGAACAATGAGGAGTAATGAATAAATTAATGATTATAAATAGTAAGCGTAAATTTGTAAAACGTTTCTCAAACTATCATTTGCGTTGCCTGTAATTGTTAAATGATACATTTTTATTTTGTAAAACTTTATACATAGCATATACATACATACGTAAACACAAAAGAAATTGTCTGCATGTTTATACTATCTAAATAAATATTACGATTTCGAAATTGAGAGGAAGAATTAATATTTTATTTTTTTAAATACTGACATAAAATATGGAAAAGAAAATTGAATATTTTTTATTTTTATAATTAAATGAAGTAAATTTACGTTATATTTATGTAGAAAACGTGACATAATTTTTCTAATGCAAATATTTTTATGTTTTAAGCTAATTGATGTATTTAAAAAAAGAACTAATTTAATCGAGATGAAGAATTAGGATGACTGTGAGCAAATTCACTCTAGATTAAAATATCACAATCACGGCGTGTATGAATTTAAAATCACGACCATGATCGTGATTCTGCGATTACTGTGATAAATCACGGTTAGTGATTTTGCACGCCATCCCTAATCAGGACCGAGTTGGGGAAATCCTTTCTCGAGGATCGAGGGATTCCAATATCGCGTTGGCGAAGAAAAATTCCCGACTCTGCTCGGTCTACGCGAGTTTATTGCGTGGAAGGGCGGCGTTCGATCCGCTTCCTCGAGGTTTCCTGTTTGATCGTCGCTTATCTTGGCCCCGCGCGGCAGAAAATTGCGAAACCGGCACCGTGTGCACAAACGTTTGCGTAGTCACGCCCCTCGAACTTTCCTGTTTCTAGTTCTTTTGGAGAACGCGAGTGGCAGCACGACGCAGAAAGGACTCTTGAGCTGCCTCCTCGCGCCTCGCGCGCCGCGTCGCGTCGCGTCGTTGGTCATTTTCAGCTGTTGCGAGTCTGACACGGGTAGTGTTTCTGATTTCTCGACACTTTTCGATTCTCCAGAAAAAGAAATACAATATTAATTTGTTGATAATTCTCGAGAAATCTCGAGAACAAATCTCTTTGGAAAAATTACATGTATAATTAAAGAAAAACACATGCAGCTCAATTATATATTTATTGTGATTATTAACTAGCCTAATTTTATACACACACTACGTATTGTATCGTATGTGTATAAATTTTATACATTCAGTAGTTAGGATATAAAATATATTTTTATTAAATAATTGAAATATATAACTTTGATAGAACTTTGTAAAAAGAAAACATTTGAAAAGAACATTTACTTGTAAGATAAAAGATAAAAAATAAAAAAATGTTAATGTTCTCATATAAACTAGGAACATTTAAAAAAAAAAAGATTTTAATGGTTTATTTGTTTTCATGTTTTAAAAAAAATTATTTCTGTAATTTAAAATAGTTTTTAAACAACACGAATGTGTTAATAAAAAATAGCTACTGGAAATGTCAGCGCGTTGGTACTTGGAACATCAAAGCGACGCATTTGTTTTATGTTTCGAAAAAGCGGTCTACATGATATTGAGCACATTTAAATCCTTTGCACTCGAAGCCATTTTAATTGCGGAACATGGACGTTTTGATCGATCTAAAAATTAAGTATTAATTAATTAAATTAATTTGCATTAATTTCAAGACACAGAAACCATGTAGATATTTATTTGTTTCCCCAGCAATTGTAGTAAACTGAAAATAAAATTTGATATAGAGAGTGTTCCAAATATGTTATGCTACCTTGAAAGGGGTGATCCCTGAGGTCATTTGAAGTAACTTTTTCCTTTGCGAAAATGGTCTCCGCGGCTTTGTTAAGGAGTTATTAACGAAAAACACGGGCCATTCAGAGCGAGACTACGACGGCGGACGAGTTTCGGCCCGGCCAATGTCAACGTCACGTTTAGCGTGACCTTTTGCCGCACCAGAATCCGTCTGCTGTAGCCGAGCTCTGATTGGTCCGTGTTTTTCATTAATAAATCCTTACCGAAGTCGCAGAGAAGATTTTCGCAAAGGAAAAGTTACTTCAAATGACGTCAGGAACACTCCTTTCAAGGTTCTTCGACATTGTTGGGAGACCCTGTATTCGTTCTCGTGGTGAATGTAGTTTAAGCAAAGATGTAGTTTAAGTAAACTCGTCAGTTTGAAGCAAAGATGTAAGATCCTCAGAGAGCAAGATTGTACAAATCACGGAAAACATAACATCTCTCTCTCTCTCTCTCTCTCTCTCTCTCTCTCTCTCTCTCTCTCTCTCTCTCTCCCTCTCCCTCTCTCCCTCCCTCCCTCCCTCCCTCCCTCCCTCCCTCCCTCACTCCTCTCTCTCTCTCTCTCTCTCTCTCTCTCTCTCTCTCTCTCTCTCTCTCTCTCTCTCTCTCTCTCTCTCTCTCTCTCTCTCTCTCTCTCTCTCTCTCTCAAAATGCACTAACATGTACTGAAATTAGAAAACAAGGTTACCAAATGTAATTTGTACGGTATTTGTGATTGCAACTTTTGTAAAATAAACCTTCACTGCGAATTCTAATGCTCGCTAAAAATGAATGTCTTGTATCCAGAAACATAAAATACGGACAAATGTTAGTTTTAGGAGAAGGACGAGAAAAGTCGTGGCAGGACATTTATAAAAAAACCGAGACTAACGATCACATAAATACAGAAATAAAAAGACTGACAAGGTTCGAAAATAAAATTGAACGTTTGGTAGCGAAATCAAACTTCCTATGAAAAACAGACACACGAGATCCGTGGCGGGAAATGATGGTTCCGCTCGACTTATTTCGGACGGCGCAGATTGGACCGGTTCCAAATGATCGAAAAAATGATTACAGAGACGCCGCTCGATTATCGGGAGGGGTCTTTGAAAACGATAAACGGATCTCGATGACAAATATTTGTGCATCGGACGCGGTTTCGCAGTCGCACCTCTAATTTCGATAATGGGAAGAAGATAATCAGTCTCGGATCCCCTTCTGCGACGCTATTCCCCCACGCTTCCGCCACGGCCAGGTCACGTGACGCGCTTCGTCTCTGTCGTGCATGTGTCACAATGTCACGTGACTACTCCGGTACTGGCAGAGAGGGGGTAATAACTTGTGCCCCTCATCTGGCAACTCTGGTTACATGATTCTGGTACAAAATGCTTAATTTTCTGAAGGATATCGGGTATACAATTATACATACGTTGTGGAATACACCTACAGCGGTCAGTATAATGACCTTAGTAGGTGCATGCGACCTTAACCCTCTCTGTGTTGTTGTCAAATATATACGACATAACATGAATGCATTTTTTTAAGGCCAATAGTTTACGGTAAATATGAATTTTGTTTATCACTCTCACTTCCATTGTTCAGAAGGAGAGCACTTAATTATTTGTTATCGCAGTAGTCAAAAATTGTGAGTATTGATACAAATCTGAATAAATTGTTTTATAAAATTACTGAGTGGTTAAATGGCAATATTTGGAGTCTTTTAGGTGCACTGTCGAATATATTGTACAACCACCACAAGCCAGTTAGGGCATTTCAGATGAAAAATATTATTTTTCCTGTTTTAAGAACTATCATATTAGTCTACATAAAATTTTTCGGGTTTTCAGCTCGACCTAAAATATTTTTGACCCGGAGTGGATGAAAATGGTAATAATAATAAAAGAAAATAATCATCGATGTTGAATATTCTGGAGTGGGGTGGTGAGGAATCCTCGAGACGGCCCTGAACGAGCAACTCCGGGGCGAAATAACAAAACAACCGATCCCCTCCGAGGACTCGCGCGTAGCTGTTGTTGTCGCGTGGGCGAAAGGGGACGAGAAACAACAGCCCCCAGGAAGACGCAGCGACGTAGAATGAAAATGATCGTCTGGAAACGATCTAGCATCGTCCGGAGGGGTTCGGGGGGGAGGCGGTGCGGCAAGCGATCGTGTGCCGTGTACGGCACGTTCTAGCGATCCGTAGATCGCGATTGATATTCCACGCGTGTAGCACGATGCCGCGGCACTGTATTATTCCGAGCCGCGCACGCCGACGGAATAAAGTGCCATCTGCACTTTACGATCGACTGGCAGCGGGTCCCGTGCACTTCTGTGTTATTTGTCAGCGAATTTGTCGGTACCGATCGCCGCGATCGCGCGACAGTGATCTGTGGGTCACGGCCGGCTCGCAAATCTTCGCTCGATTCTGCAACTCGCTTATTTATTCCGGTTTTCCATGAGTCACGGATCAAATTTAACTGCTGCTGATCGCCTCTCGTTTCGTCAACAAAACACGAACTCTTGCGTCGGTATCTTTGACTACTCGTCGACGCTTGCTATGATGTTTTTTTATTTATCGGTTCACTCTAGAATTGCGGAGCAATTAAGGCGACTTTGATCGACTATGAAAAAAGTATGTTTGCTTATGTTCAATCGTTGCTTTATCGTATCTTATCGCTCGATGATTTTCTATGAAAGCATTTTATAACTTCCACTTTGTACTTTTGTAATGTGACGAGTTCGATGGTTTTGTTGATCTTCTGCTTATTTGTTTATCCTTTAATGACATTGACGCGCATTTGTTCTAGATTCTTGGACATTTGCAATCCTTTTTTATTAAATGATATATGGTCCGTCCTGGCAATGAGTTTATTTTCGTACAAAAGAAGGGGGCCAAATTAGTATATTACTTTTATAGCTCGGTACATTTAGTGTTAAAGTGACACTGTTCTTGCTACTACAAATACGAATTAGCTCAAAATGAAACATAACTGTAGTCTAGCGGTTCAATTAGGAGTTAGAGATATGACGTTTTTAAAAATCGTTATAACTATAAAGAAAATTATAATAAATGCATGTGATGTAATAATTGTATTATAAATTTGATCATGTATTTTGAGTTGTGTCACTGTTCTTGCCGGGCTGCGATATACGTATCCATTTTCGTCAGAAATGCATAAAATCTAGTTATAAGAATGGTCCGCTGTCCAAGGGTTAAAAAAGCGTCGACGTCCGCATAGATTCGAGCAGCGGTATACGGGTCAGCGCCGCTGAAGGGACCAAAAGGCCCGTCCAGTAAAACGAGTGTTAACGACGATCGTTCTTTGAAGTTTGCAGATTTTACGGAGACGCTAAACGCATTGTGCGTTCATGGCAACTCTTCGAGTCCAGGTGTTTACCGAATATTGTGGGGGACGGCGCGGCGGCGGCGGTCGATGAGGACGACCCTGGACACGTCTCGCAGCACGAAACCCCCGGGGTCTCTCTTTCTCTCACTCGGTGGTTTACAGACACGAACGGGGGTTTCTCGTGGCGGTATTGATTTTCGTGTTGCTCCCCCTTGGTACCCCGCCCCTCGAAAAACCGAACGGAAGGGGCCATTTGCTCACTTCGACGAATTAGTCGCCCGAAAGAATTGCATTACGAGATTACGAGGCTTAAGTGCCACCGTGTCGACGAGTCCGTCCGTCGTCGTCGTCTTCACATGACGGGGAACATTCCAGCAAAATGGCTAAACTTTCTGTGATCGAGATCGTCGTTACCAGAATATCGTTCTCTGCAGAAATATTCGGTACCCCTATGAAATCGAGGCTGACATTTGCGTCACGAAATGGTCTCGTAAATACTCCAATTGGCTCTCTTTTGGTAACTGAAGTGTTGAGAAAATTTCTATCTTTTGCAAATAGAATTTAGAAAATTTTTCGATTATTTATTTTTATGCTTGTATTTATCACAATTTCTTGTACTTGGGATATTATAAAGAATCATTTCGTTTTCTTAAGTTTTCAAAGCTGTATCAACTTCTTTTTGTTTAGACACCATTTAGGATATTGTACTATTCTTGTCAGTCATTTTGTTTCCTTGCGCTACATTTTACGATCCAATCAGGGATTAGAACTTTTTTGTAGCTCGTAATTTCTTAAACAAAAGTTTTATGCCTATATGTTCTCCAATAGCTGCAAAGTAACGACACCAACATCAAATTTTATGTCGGTTTGATGGAAATTAATAACTAGACTGCGGATCTTTATGCAAAACAAAAATTTTTTTCATCAATTACGAGGTGCAGGAACCATATGAAAATTTCTTCCTATCATTAACAATTATAATAAATTGGAAATAACATTTTTACTGTTCTAAAGTACATCCTCCCATTTTTTTCAGAAATGCATAAAATCCGCAGTCTATTAATAAAATACATTAGACTCTGTTCAGAGTCTTTATCACGAATCTGACTCGATATTGTAGGGCAAGGTGATGAGAACCTGATGAAGTTCTTCCACATCGTCACTGATCTCTATAATACCTATAGTTCTGTCTCGAGGAACGGCCTTAATGTTTGTTTTGAGATTTAGACATTTCTATACCCTTTTCTTCGTTTGAAGTTGTCCGCTCGATACCGCTTACAAAGGAACATATTCAAGTTACAGAAGCCGATTTTGATGAAACTCAAATCGAATTTTTTAATATATTGTTTAAACCAGTGGTTTCCAACCTGGAAGGCGCCTAAAACCTTCTTATTATTCTGTTAATTGTAGTTTTCAGTTTTCTTTTTGTAATAAAGTTTTTATTATTTAAAACGTGTCTATATTATTATATTTATTAAAAAAATAAATGGTAGGGAGACGCGGAAAAAAATTTTTTTTCGGGGAGGCGTAGCGGCATGACGGTTGGAAAC
The DNA here is from genome assembly GCA_916610255.1 of Lasioglossum lativentre. Taxonomy (NCBI): domain Eukaryota; kingdom Metazoa; phylum Arthropoda; class Insecta; order Hymenoptera; family Halictidae; genus Lasioglossum; species Lasioglossum lativentre. The sequence goes on along the minus strand of OU744361.1, from coordinate 6,499,668 downwards.
CGCTGGTTTAAACAAATAACTTTTGTTAAAATTTTCTTGCGCTAATGAATCTCCCATTCAAAACCATACAAGTTACAAAAAAATAAGATTTTTCCGACTTCTGGTTTCCGAGATATCTCAAAAAATGTGGTTTCTGATTCGAGAAACGGCAGAAGGTAGCTACCAAACTCGTTTCTGTCACCTCATGCTTAATCGTCGACCTTTGTGGAGGATGTGTGCATACATTAAAATTTTAAATGCTGGAACAAGAGAACTATGTACTTGATCATTTAGATATACAGGGTGTTAGAAAAGTCTGGCAACGGTCGAATATCTAAAAAAAAGCATTTTAGAGAAAAATGGTTCAGACATGTATTTATGGTTTCGCAAGAGCTATTAGGTGGTGTCATTGGTTTGACCTTGAAGAGTCATTTGAAGGTCACGTGAAGGTCACCTCAATTTTTTAAAATGGCACCCCCTATTTTTTATTGCATACTCTTGTAGCTGATCTCAAGAGCTTTCCAAAACACTATAATAAAATGTTTTTTCATTAATTATTTTTCGAGTTATAAGGCTTCAAAGGTACAATACCGAAGGCATTAGCGTTAACCGAGATGTACCACGTGGAGGTTGCACGGTCGGATTTACATCTCTTGTGTGTGCGTATGTCTGTGTGTGTGGGTGTGTGCGTGCGCGCGCGCGTGTTTGTGTGTGCGTGCGTGCGTGTGCGTGTGTAAACGGGTTTTTACTCAATTAAATGTTCAAATTGTCTTCCGTCTGCTGCTTGACAATGACCTAATCGTTGATAAAATTCATTTAAAACGTTTCGTCTCATTTCTGGTGAGATAAGATTTACTTGCTGCAGTATGCGTTCCCTAAGATCTGCCAAATTAGCAGGTTTCGTTACGTATACATTGTTTTTAACATACCCCCATAAAAATTAATCCAATGGAGAAAGATCTAGTGATCTAGAGGGCCACACACACACACACACAAGAGATGTAAATCCGACCATGCAACCAGGGCCGTCTTAAGATATGTGGCGCCCGTGGGCTAGTAACAATAATGCGCCCCTTTTCATAAAAAAATAGGGAAAATGGGTGCGGGGTGACCGGTGAAGATTTACCAAAGATTCAGAACTAGGAAAGGTCAATAAGTGTATTACCAATAATCAAATAAAAATACAAAATTGCCGCCCCAAAAGGCTGGCGCCCCGGGGTATAGCCCATTTAGCCCTGTGGTTAAAGCGGTCCTGCGTGCAACCTCCACGTGGTACATCTCGGTTAACGCTAATGCCGGCGGTATTGTACCTTTGAAGCCTTATAACTCGAAAAATAATTAATGAAAAAACATTTTATTATAGTGTTATGGAAAGCTCTTGAGATCAGCTACAAGAATATGTAATAAAAAATAGGGGGTGCCATTTAAAAAAATTGAGGTGACCTTCACGTGACCTTCAAATGACTCTTCAAGGTCAAATCAATGGCACCACCTAATAGCTCTTGCGAAACCATAAATACATGTCGGAACCATTTTTCTCTAAAATGCTTTTTTTGAGATATTCGACCGTTGCCAGACTTTTCTAAAACCCTGTATACATATATAGTGAGCCTGTCTAACGTTATCAATACACGACAACGTTCATCCTCAAAGAGCTAACAATATTGCTGACTGTGAATATATGCATATATTCTAGAAGTGTCTGATAGTCTGATGAGACATGTGTCTACTGCACAGGCATGAGCAAAAATCATCATACTTATCAATAGTCATCGGATTTTATGCATTTATGACAAAAATTAATAGGTGTAATTTGAAACGGTAAAAACATTAGAAGAATTAAAGAAGAATTAAACAAATTAACAAAGAAAATCAATTTCTATTTATCTCCAATTTGTTGCAATTCAGGTAAAAAATTTTCATTTTGCATAAAGATCGCTCTCTACTTGTCAACTGTCGTTCAATATAAAATGATTCGTTTGAATTAAAATCTAAAAACATTTGTGGCACAATGACTTCGAAACGACACTTGCACGATGCACTGCGAAAGCACAGTGACAAGAAATTAGCAGAAAGCTCGAAGAATGAGAATCCTGTCCGGTCTGTCGTGCAACTATAGCAAAGCCACCCACGCGGGATTATTTAGTGTAAAATTGTTCGGAGCTGTGCAAACACTAATAATTCGGCCTTATTGTAGACGTAGCTCACAGAAGGCACAAGAATGGGCCTTTCAACGTCGCTGAAACCCGACGTCGCGTTGCGTCGCGTCGGTCGGCTGACAATCGTTAATTCTTCAGACAGAGCAACAATTGTCATGCACTTCGGCGGTACACGATAAACCCTCGCTCCTGTGCTCGTGTCCCTCGTAATTGCTTCCTGGTTCCCCTTTGTGTTCGCGTTTTCTTGCCTCGAGTGCGAACATTAACTTTCCGCGGCGCTTGCGCAACACATCCGGCTCGATGGATTTACAAGCGTTACGTTACGGGCTGCAGCCAACCGATGTTACCTACACCAGGCCATTATCCGTTTCGCGAGAATTCGCGAAAGAGAATAGAAGCTAGCGCAATGTTTACGCGGCTAGGTTAGCCTCCGTTGAGCAACGAAATGAGACAACCACCCGATTCGGAGGTGGTCGTTTCACCTGTTGACCGGGTAAAACAAATTGAGGAGGTGTTCTTCATTGGATCCGTCCGGAGCTGGGTAAAATAGTATTTTAAATATTAAATAAGTAGTAAGTAGTAAGTAGTAAGTAGCAAGTAGCAAGTAGTAAGTAGTGTATGTAGTAAGTAGTGTATGTAGTAAGTAGTGTAAGTAGTAATTAGTGTAAGTAGTAATTAGTGTAAGTAGTAATTAGTGTAAGTAGTAAGTAGTGTAAGTAGTAAGTAGTAAGTAGTAGTAATAATCTAAGTAAGTCATAATTCTCAACAACTTTTTCCTTCGGAAGTATATGGCGGTCTCTTTTAGTTTCCGAGATATTCGCAAACTGTCAGACCCACCATTGCGAAGTTTGCCTATTTTGAATGACCGAATTTGTTCTTTAGGGCAGAGCCTTTTCCCCTGCACCTCCTCCCCGAAACATCTAACACGAACTCACTCTGAAATTTAGTTTAATGACAACAAAAAACAAGAAAGTAACTCGAGCTTTTAGCCAACCTGAATGGTTAGATTGATAGTTTTGATTATTTTTCGATTTAAATTTAAGCGAATTTCAGAGTGAGTTTGTGTTAGGTTTCCCGGAGAAGGGTGCCGTAAAAAACAAATTTGATCATTGAAAATATTCGGAATTTGCAATAGGAAAAATCATCAAAAAACAGTCACTATGCATTTTTTATATTTTCCATATTTTAAGACCTAACCCGGACAGCGTGCGATAGTTGTTTGCATTCTGTCTTCGTTGAAAAAAAAGTCAAATGTTATTACATGCCGTCGCGGGGAAATTAATTAAATATCAACAACTCTAGCCTGCCTTACTGTTAAGATCATGTCAAGGTCATAGTCTACTAGGCCGTTGAACTCGTTTTGACATAAGCAATAATATTATGTACTAAAAAGAATGTAGTGCCAATGAAAACAATGAAGGTGACCTTAATTTTTCATGAACAAATTTCTTTTTCGGAAGTTTTTCTATTGCATTTTGTAGCCGATTAAAAACTAATTAATTTTGTTCCAAACATTTTTTTATCTGGCTACCGGACGTGCCCGAAAAATCGTGGCGACAGTTACGTGGGACACCCTGTATAAAAATTTGAGAATACAAATTTTTCCGATGGAATATATGCGCTTTAAAAAACAACCTACGCAGTTGAGGGGCGAACTATCTTCTCTGGTAATTAAACATTTATACATAGAACAGTTTAAAAGCATTAGCTTCGCGAGGTTTCAGTGCCACGGGTTCCCAAGAGTGATTCTTCCTATATCGATAACTCGACAAATTTGGAGTTGTGTCATTGTCGCGACGCGACGCGACGCGACGCGCCGGTTGCGGTCGGGCGATCCGTCCGGGTGTATAAATGTTGATGATCGAAATATCACGCGTGCTAACAGGTAAAAGAGCACCGGGACGCGTTCGCGGAACATGTCGAAGCGAAGAAGATCGGCCGAGGGCTTGCAATAGGTGCGAACCGTGGCTGGTATGAATCGATTTATAGCGTTCGCAGAATGCGATCCCTTTGGCAGCCGGACCGGCCGTTTTCTCAGAGGCGCTGGCGCTAAATCCCGGCCTACATGAACGGTGTGCCAAGCTTTCGCGATCTTCGTCTTCCCAACCTGTAGGACGAAGGGTCGCGAAGAAATCATCGAGGTCGATGTAACGATTAAAAATAAAAGCTTCTCGAACATATTCTTCCTGGTACTAATAGGCAGCTGCGAAGGACACCCGCGATGGACACGTTGCAAGAAGATATGTATGTATTACGTTTACCTTCCGCAGAAACAATCGCACGAAAGATACTGAGCACAGTGTGCAAGAATGCCCAAAAGCTGGCCAAGCATTAAAAACACTATAAGAATTCCAAAAAACTTACTAAAAATACCGTGTACCAAGATTTTTGTGGTCGCTGATCACGAATTTAATGTTAGATTAATATTTTAATTAACCGTTCGTGAAGGACAAATTAAATTTTTATTAAGAAAGTTATTTTATACATATCTATATAAGAATATAAACGTTTTTCTATCTATAAACATTTTTGTTTGAACATCAAATTGAAACATCAATGTTTCAAGCAAATGTTCATTCCTAAAAGAAAGTTTATATTCTTATAATAGTAAAGTGTACAAAACAAATATAAGAAAAAATGATAAATACATTTCTTAATCTGTTTATTTGTACTATGTTTCAACCTGAGAATCAGAATCAATACATTGATTTTCTATTGATGCATCCATTAGTAATTTAGGTTGAATATCACTTTGAGAAATATGTATATGTATAGATCCGAATGTACCATCATCCTGTGAAATATGTCCTCATTTCTTTTATCCGTAAGCTCTCTCGATTTTATCCTGTTCTCTATTTTCTAAATAATTTGTGTGACGCTTCCAGCACAAAAAAAAACGCATTAACAATAGTACCATATATGATGGGTGTTGTGGAAACCATTGATACGAGTGTCGTCCTAATGCGCCACGAATAACTCCTATGGTACGTGCCTGAGGAGTTTCGAGCATTAGGGCCGCCACAGGGAGCGAAACGCGCGACCGGGTCGAGGGAGCGTAGCTTTCGACAATCGGCCGTCGCAAGCACTTAATTCCTAGGCCTGGTTTGAACTATTACTTGATGACATCACCACTCAGATGAACAAAATTGTACTTTGGACAGGTTCTGGACATTTTTGCGCACTGTGCTCGGGTAAACTCAGAGCCGACAATTAATGTTCCGTTTATAATCAATTTTGATGAGCAAACAATCGATTAAATATTTCTTTATTCTATTAGGAGTTCTAAAGTTCTGTTGTACCAAGGTTTAATAATTCGAATTAATGTAAATCTGTAAAATCTGAAGTTTATTTACATTGCTAGATTTTAATGAGACGCATTTTGCAACACAGAGAAATGGAACGCTCCACAGTATATAAACAAATAAAATGAGTTAATTTGCAATGGTGTCATCTTTCTGTACAATCACTTTCATGGACCACTTAATGTGGCCATAAAAATTTTTGCCGGGCGAAGACAACTAAAATAAATCATTTACTAATCTATACAAAACACTATACTGTCTCATAGCAAGGTTAATTTTGGCACTATTTATTGCTAGTCGTAGTTATGGAAGGGGTACTATAGACGTTCGCAAAAAAGGTGCGTAGAGGTGACACGTTGAGGAAAAAGATTTTTTCCCCGGTGAACGATATTGGGAACTAGAAACGGTAAACTTGTCCGATGGTAATACCAGTTCGCCCACGACGTGATCGAGCCCACCGTCCAACTACTCTCGTGACCAAGTTGAGCATAGTGTCCTCCTCGAAATTTACATTCCGTGTTTTTTACAGTCAAATTTATTTTTTCTCTCTCTCTCTCTCTCTCTCTCACACACACACACACACACGACACACACACATACACTCTGTCGCTTTTTCTCTCGTCTACTCGCCTCGTTCCCTATTTCTTCCTGCGGCCATGTTCCCCTTGCCGACAGATATTTTAATGGTCGTTACCGGATCGTTAAACCTATAGTTTACATTGTCGACGCCCGGCGACCTTGTAACGCAATCCCCTTTCCACTGGAAAGTATTACTGCGGACAGAGAAATATGAAAATCGCAATGACCGATAAATCGCGATCGGCGGCGATTTCGTGCGAACCGAATCGATGGAATTAATTGCGCGAGCGCTGCCCGATCGAGCGATTTCGCAATCAGCGCGGCGCGGCGCGGAGCGGCGGTTTCGTAACCGCTCGATTCTTGTTCAACGGGGAGATGAATTTTTTATTTTTCGCCGATTTTATCGCCGTGCGCCGTGCGATCCGGTGCCGTAATAGTTCCCCGGCTGGCATAAACAATCCTCTTCGGCAGTCGGTATAAGCTCATTTGTACGACGACGCGACACGACGATCCGACGATCGGCCGAGCCAATCGCCGCACTACACTGGGAATATCGACGTAAAAACTCATCAGCGCCAATCGAGTTCCGCTCCCGCAACCACCCACGCGTTCACGCAGTTTCCTCCGCGTATTGTTGACATACCGCGATGTGGAAACTTTGTTGCTGACGCTATTACATAAAGCTCAATGTTATAAGAACGGAAACAGAGTGCTTGGCAAGACGCGACAAACTGAAATCATCAAGATGTCGAGTAAATACTGACGAGCGAATGCTCGAGTAAATGATCACCACAAGACTGCTGATCTTTATGTCCAGGATTTTATACATTTATGATAAAAATGGGCACACACAATTTAAAGCAGTGGTCATATTAGAAAAATTTAAGGATGATCTGGAGGTATATAAAAACGCAACAAAATTTTTGAAAATTTGATAAGATATAATTCTTACTAAATTAATGCAATTACCAAAGTTTGGGTTCGATTCACTGCACCGTTTAAGAATTATAGCAACTTAAAGTTTGCACATTTTAACACGTCTTCTTATGGAGAATTCATAAAATTCCACTTCAAACCCTATTTGAACTTTGAAAAAACACAACTAGAAACTCCAGTTTTTTTTATATATATAGTAAAAATTATGTAATTAATTATGTTCAAAACTTATTAGGATTCACTAAACAGTTATAACACAGAGCAAAAAATTATAAACTGTTACAAAACGTTTTATCGTGTTGTCATCTCAATAATAACCATGAATATTGCTTTCTGAAGTATTTTTAATTTATTTAAATATTTATTTTTAACTTTTTATTGCGTAATTATATATATTGAATATCACAAATTTATTATCTTGAAGTTCAAATCAGAGGGTACAATTATTCGCAAAAGTCACTTACAATTTTTTATAATATGAAGACAATTTCATTAAAAAATAAATATAACATGAAATTCACTAATTAAACGAAAACTAGATTTTAAATTAATCTATTTTTTTAATGCAAAATATACTCATGAATGGCTTCTATTGCCAATATATTGATGGATTTCGAATTTCTTGTACTTTTGTCTCCCATTGTACCTCCAGAACATCCTTAAGGACATCAGTGTATGTATTAGTTTTAGTTTAATAGGATAATTAAAAGATGAACAAATTTTTTATTTCGCACCTGTCTTGCTAACAACGCAAAAATTTTTTATTTTGCATAAATATTTTTATACCCCTAAAACTCTGAAAAGTACATGTTGAAATGAAGTCAAAACGCCTTATATTCAATGTTCATTGAGTTTTTATTTCTTAAATCATGATTTGACTTTCACAATGTTTCCATGTGAAATAACTTGCAGGTATATTAGCGCATTTCAAGTGCACAGGTCTCTTGCAGCTTGCAACTTCTTTGGCATATTCTTCACACAGACAATACAAAAATCTATATCGTCTGAAGTAGACGAATCCGAAGAATCAGATGAAAATGACAATTCCCGCTTCGCTCGTTTTGCTGCTGATGGTTTTGATTTTTTGGATGGTGCTTTTTTCGGTTCCGATTTTTTCGGTGTCACTGTTTTTTCTCGTTATTGGCGGCTATCTCCTTCGCAGCAGCGCTTTTTGCTTGCTTTCTGTTAATATCGAAAGATTATCTGGCGAAGTCAAAATAGTGCTTTTAACAATTTGATTATTTTACATAAAAACACTTAAAACATGGTTGCCATTCATAAGAATGACGTCTATATGGAAAATAAAGATAAAAGTTTGTGTCCCGACTTATACGGCACGAGTGTCCCAACCTTTACAAAACACGATACATACTTCGAAACACACAAAAACAGTAAATTCACATCGCGATAAGTGCACAATTCTTTTTGCACATTTAAACTACATTAAATTTCCAAGCAATTAGATATATTTAAGCAATTAGGGTTGAAAAATTTTCAGTTGAAAACGAATCAATCAGAAACACAATAAAACTTTTTAGAACATATTTTTAGCCTTTGCTTGGCACAGCTACACTGAACATGACTTGTTGCTTCTAATGCTCATGAAAAGTTTGTTTATAAACAAGAAATAAAGTTGACAACCATGACATTAGTGTTTCCAGTGCGTTAATGTGGAAAAAAGCACTGTCCCAACTTATACGGTGTCCCAAAATTACAGTCCCTTACATATTATAGTCTCTAATTTAGCGTACATAAAGTCTTTATTAGCGATATAAACTCGAAGGAATGTTATAAAAAAATATGAATATTTTAATTGTGGTAATTGAACGACAGTCTATGAGTTCAGCAAAACATTTCAGAAAAATAATTGGATTGAATAAGATTAATTGATCGAAGCTGACTCTTGAACCGGCCTAGCTGATCCTCGCATTCACAGATTCGTTACTTGGAAGCGTTTCATTGGCGTAATTAAAGGAGAACGCGCCGCGATTTCCGGTTGTCAGCATGGATTCTCGGTGGGCGATCGTTCGCCCACAGTCTCCATCGACGTCACGATGATGACGACGTACCTGTCGATCGTCGAACCTCGCTTTCACCCATTATAGTTTCGCGCGATTAGACACAGAAATTAGCATTGCAGACAGCGGCGCGGCGTATTGATTTCATCCGCGGATTCGACCGCAAATATCGTAATCATCATAAACTGCAACTCATGATGCTTTAAACTTAAAATCGTGATGAAATTTTGCAGCAATTAATTACAATGAATTGAGCTCAGTCAAATCAAGCGTGACACTTTTCAGTTTAGTGCACAGATAGGGACGGGTAGACTCCATTGACAATCTGACGAACTGTTGAAGATTCACTGAACATGAAATCTTAATTCGCGACTGGACAGTAGCAGTTGATTGTACCGAAGCAATACGGCGCAGTATCTCGACATTTATCGGTCTAACGGGGGGAAAATTGAGAACTTTTGTTCAAAGTAATTGACAGATTTTAATCATAATTACAGTATAGACGAAAGATGTAACGCCGAACCTTCTTATGAAACGGGGAGCAACGTTGTCTCACGTGAACTGCTGCATCTATAAGATGGAAATGCTGCTAATAGACAGTGGGAATTGATTAATACGAACTGAACCACGAGATTCGTCGGTCTAATACACAGACTGAACGCGGGGATTTAAGGGAGTTGATAAACTTCGCTGACAAAATTCCAGTTTAGTAACGCGGTTTTGTCACGAGATAATCAATGCCAGCCGCGAGCGGACGATCGTGTTGAAATTTGGAATACAGTGGGTGGCGAGCATGAACAACTATGGCATAACATTTTGTCTCGGAGACGTATGGTGCACTCGGTCTCGATGTCGCCGACGGGGGTGAATAATTAGCTTTATCGTGTATCAAGGCAGCGTTTCAAACCTTTTCACGTTCTCATTCGCGTGCTGGGTCGCAGTTGCATGCCCGGTGCAATTACGGATCGCTTGTATATCAGCGCGTAGACGACGACGACGGCGCGACGCGACGACGTGAGTCACCGCGATGACGTAGCGGTTGATACGTCGTTGTCCGTGGCCGAGCACACGTAACGTAACACGAATAAGAAAGAGGCGAGAGACGAGAGACGAGAGCCGAGGAGGAAAGGAGCAAAACGGAGGGAAACTCGCAGGGTGCATGACGCGGCCAGAGTGTGTTTACCGCGGTGACGTAGCCGGTAATCCACCTCGCTAGAATGCGACGCTTTCGTTGCATAATGGCCACGTGGGACACAGGTTGACGCTTCTGCGGCCGACGACTGCATTTCCGAGTCCGCGGATGCAGTTCCGCAGAACTTTAACTCTGCGCTGACATTAGGACGCTAGAACTCGTACAGAGAAGAGGTTGGAATATTATTATTATTATTATTATTATTATTCATTGTTATTCCAGCCTCAAGGCCAACGAATGAACTTGGTTTACAATTTCCAAACAGTTGATCCACACTGATCCGTATCCCAAAATCATTTCTCAAAATCCTTATACCCCATACATTTCTTATTGCCACACTTGCTTTTATTCTGACCGAAAGGGTAGGAAATAATATCACAACCATTTTATTTTTTAACAATATACCTAACACCACCGCACCGGTCAAAACGAACGGTTCCAGATTTTTTATTTTATAATTATTTAAATAATGAAAATATTTTCATAAGGAATTATTGTATAGATATCTTTAGTAGAGCACGTATTATAATAGGAGCCGCACAAAGTCTAAATAAAATCAATCTTGTCATTTTTATAAGGGAACATGTACCAGTTATTTTTAAGGCACGGTACGTTTATTGTTAATCTAGAAATTCTCAGAATAAATGGGAAAATCGAACGTAAAAACTTAGGCATTCCATATAGATTTTGCTGCATAAACATAAATATCGTGAATCTTATTGAGCTTTTGATTTTGTTACTTTTGTTACTTTTTTTTTTTAAATGATGGCAGTTCCGGCCTAGTATAAAATCGGTTAGGAACATGAGACGGTGTTACTTTTCAGGGAAATAGAATTGTAAAACTGAGTCGAAGCAACAATAGTGATGTATAAGCATAACAAAACGTCAAAATTAATTAGACAACTACAATTAGAAGGAAAATTTATTTTATTTTGCAATATTCACATACACGAATGGTCCCGCACAATCGTAATGGGCCTACAAGTGTCACGATAAGCACTGCATCGCACAATACGCCTTTGCAATTTTCAGAAAATTTTATGTCGCAAAATATATGCACGTTGCATCATTCGATTCTGGTTGTGCATTTACAGGCTCTGGTTCGATATTAGCAGTGTCTCGTATTTCTACCAAACATCCTTTTGATATCCTTCGATATACTAATAGTACGATTATTATTAGACAACGGATTTTATGCAATTATAACAGAAATTAATAGGTGTAATTGAAAACAACGAAAACAGAAGAATTTAAAACTACTGTTATATTATTTTCAATCTATTACACATATTAACAGAGAAAATAAATTTCTGTTTCACTTCAGTTTGTTGCAATTCATGTAGAAATTTTTTATTTTTCATAAAAATCCGCTGTCTAATTAATATACTATAATTTACCGTTTTTGTTTCTCTGATTATCACAAAATAAACCACAGTAAATTCCACTTTTAGAAGCACGTGTAAACACTTTCTAATACTCGAGTAATGCTTGTTAAACAAAAGAACGATGCTTAGCAACACAGGTTGTTAAGGAAACGTGTTTTAGTCGGTACAATATGTGATGCACAACCATTCATAAAAGTATCAACATTGTGTATTGGTGAAAACCTTGGTGTCTCATATTCCTATCCTCTCCTCTATCCCATACTCTAGACTCTAGAACCAACAATTTACATTTTATTTTAAACCGTTTATTGTAAACTGTATACATGCTCATCCGTGTTCACGAAAGTAATTCTACCATTACAAATTCATTATTTCGTCATCAAGGAACAATTTTCAATGACAAAATTATGCTCCAAAGTGTACAGATTTAACACAATATGAAGAAATAAGCATAACAATTCACAGTATTCGAATGAAGGAAAACTGAACTAAAGATATAATTTAGCAATGTCAAAATTAATGTTTACAGCTAATTTTTATAGTTCTTTATATGTAGTTTGAACTATTACTTAATGACATCACCACTCAGATGAATACAATTCTTTACTTCGAAAAATTGTACTTACTTTGGCCAGCTTTTAGGCATTTTTGTACGCTGTATGTCGTATGTCGTACGAATAAACCTTCACGAGAATGACACGCTATGCCGCTATGCTATTGAAAAGAGGTAGATTGATCGTCGAAGTTGTCGCGATGTTGTTCCGTACGCGCAGCTGCCGAGACGCGAACATGTACATATTCACGCGGCCGGTTCGGGTGTTGCAATAATTACGCGCTAAGAACGTGATGGATTTTCAAGGTAGGATCGCGTATTTGTCGACCGGCAACGGTGAAAGCAAACTCGAAAGCAAAACTCCGATCGCCGATTATATTACCGTTCGCGTGTCAGCGTTTGGAGTCTGGATCTCTGGATCCGCGCAGAGTCGCCAGATGAGGGAGGAAGCAAATCTCCTAAATATGAATGTTATGCCTTTCTTTTAGGACGAAATAATATTCTATTTGTTTGTAATCAATACTTGGCACGTCCGCTAACGTCAGTCCACGTACTGTCCGTACGCCACAAGAAGTCCCTCGAGACGGCTGAGGGGCAAAAGGGGTTCTCGCTCGCAGTCAATGGTTATCTTTGACGTCACACACTTTGGCCAATAATTCTGCTAGAACCGAAAGTTCGTGTAGAATGACCCAATCGGACGGTTTGTTGTTCGAATTCCTGCCAGGAGACTTCTTGTGGCGTACGAACAGTACGTACAGAGTCGCCAGATTGGGGGAGGGAGTATGAATTTAGAGGTAAAAGTTACCCTCTCTCTGCCAATACCGGATAACTCGCATGACATTGTGGCCCATGCACGACAGAGACGAAACGCGTCACGTGACCGGGCCACGGAGGATGCGTAGGGAATAGCGTCGTGGAAGGGGAAGGTAGAGTGGGGACACAAGTCTTAATCCGGCGACTCTGGATCCTCGTGTTTTCTACGAACGGTATATTTGAATGTCTTCGAAGGCATCGTTCGTCGTTCGCCGTTATCGAATGGTGGAACAGTTTCAGGGGGGAATCGAGGCCGCGCAATCGTCGATTACAACTACCGCGAAATCTTGTTGTTGATAACGATAGCGAATTGGCTGTGTTCAGATAAGGAGCGACGTTCCGCTTGCAACACGGACAGATAACGCGCTAGTTTTTTACCGTTAAAGGACATCGCTACGCTGCATTCCATGGTTCTGTCTCCCACTCTTCTACTCAAACGAAATCTTATCGCGGCCAGGCGTATACCGAATCCCGCCCATATCGTAGTATCGATATCTTTTGTAACTCTATCGACGCACGTCACGAGATTAGAGACATATTTTGTCCCGTAAGGTTGTTCCCCGATGATTCGATACACGCTTTATTCAACGGAGGCCAGACCACACATAACCACCGGCTTTCGATTTATTATTTCACCAGTCATTGCGATCGCACGATTATACTACGCAAACTCTGAACCGAACCTTGAGACTAACGCAAATTAGTCAGCCTGCTTCGAGATAATTTTGATCAATGTTGCAAGCAAAAAGCGGTTGTTTTGGTGTCAAGGCCATGCTTGAAGCAGAATTTTGTACCTAGATGGCTCCGGTATTTGAGTGTAAAATTTGCGGGCGGAATTCCATGCCAAATACATCCCAAATACATGCCAAATCCATGCCAAATCTCGCTCTCGTGAAGAGGGCAGGTCAGGTCAGTCGCACTAAGAGCCGACCAACCGTCCTCTAATTGTAAGAGTAAATATCGGGCAAAGTCGGAGTAAACCTTGCTGTAGGAGGGGAAAGCGAATTTTATGCAAGTTTTTTAAGTATGTCATTTTAAATTTCATGTATTTATAATCATTTAAATATTTACAAATCTTAAAATAATGACAAAAACGATTTTGCCCGATATCGATCGCCAGCGGTTCTCGTAGACCCAGATGCGAGGCCGTTCAATGTTTCAGGTTGGAACGACTCGGGTTTGATATTCGAGGACGGTAACTAGATACCGTTTAAATATTTTCGAAAAACATACAGTCTCCGCTGGAACGTTGTTTACTCGATTGGCGTACGTGAGTCACGTACACCGTCGCCTATCTGTGCCGATCGGGCATACCTACAGGTACGAATCACTTGCGTGTGATCGTAACGAGGCGACCGGCAGTCTGCAATTAATCTTATAACATCCAGCAATCTTTCCGAAAGGAAATTGCCAGTTCGATCGATCGAATCGATCCGGTTACGAACTTATTTCTTAGTAATCGCACGATCCAAAAAGAAAAACGAAAACCGGAGATGAAACGAATTAATCCTCCAACCGACCTGCAAGTTTACAGTCAATTTCAGGAAGGAAACGGAAGTTATAACTTTGATCTGAACAGTCGGCTAATATTTACTTGAGACCAAGTCAAACATCCTTATCGCTATTGTTATCATTTGTTTAACTATATGTTCAACCACGGCCGTCTCTAGTACAGACCGGAACATGCGATGTGGCAACACCGCATACAAACAGAACATCGGTCCGATCAGCTGGTAGCATATGGAGACGACTGTGATATAACGCGGACGACTTCAAATCACTTCAAATTGGACTGAGACAGCGTTGCCAAATTTCCCATGTTCCGGGCCTGTACTAGAGACGACCGTGGTTCAACCAGAGAGGATATGAGGTTTTTCTGCCTCCACTTTTGTCAGTGTAGACAGAGATAGATCATACCCAATTTTAGCATGGAACAGAACCTATAATCACTTTTAGCATGCTAAAATTTACTTTTGGATTCTGTAATTGCAGTAACGAGTACTGAATTATATGCAATAAGAAAGAATTGATTCCAATAGATTCCAAAGGAGTTCTACACGAATATTTAAAGTATGGGCTATACCATATGGTCAATTTAAGTAAGGCCACCTAAATATCTCTTCAGGTTATTGTGATGCAAAAACTATTTCTTACGTATTATGCATGGTGACCATGGATCAATATCTGGCAAGAACATTTTTGCCCCCAAGGTAATTTTTTTCGGAGTTATCAAAGTCATCGGTATTTTTTTTATACATAACTGCATTTTTTTTAATTGCATCGTGTAGCTGAGCGAAAAATACATTCAGGTATGTATAATAACATGACCTCCAAATGACCTTGATCTTTGAAAATTAAAGTGAACACTCCGGAGAAAATAACCTTGAGAAAAAAATAAGATTTGCAAAGAATTCACCTTCTGATACCATTTATATTGCATTAAAAACTTTTGTTATGTCATCACAAATAAAGGAGATATTTAGGTGGCTACATTTAGGTGGACCAGCCTGTATAATTATTATCTAATCAATTATTCTGCTATTGTACTACTTCAAAGCCATGTTTTCAGTTTCTTAAACAATTCGAAACACATTCAGTTCGGCAGAAGAGAAATATAATTATTACAATCTAAATAATTCTCGATTATTCGAATTTCCTTAGTTACAATAAATGAAAATCGAAAAAAACTTATCAGTAAACAAAAAAATTTAAGGTAAATGTACTTTCCGTTTTAATCATCTTAAACAGTTAAAAATAATATATAACATCCTTAAATACCTCTAAAGTTTTTTTTGTATTTGACCTGTGCATTTTTTTCACAAATGCATATACTTGTCTACTTGTCAGACATCTACTGATCAGCATATTAGATATTAATGAATCAAATTACATAACAATATTAAATTTCTAAAATAATTGTTTTTTTTACTTTCGTTCCCAGTTTTCGTACTTTCCGGGCTCGATCGGTTCTTGGAAGAACCGATTTCTTGAATGAGCCGCGCGTCTACCGGTGGAATTCGAGCTGTGAATCATCGCGAGAAACCGGAACTGTCGGCGTGCAGGTTCGTCGTAAATCGTGCACCGATCTTGAATGAAATTTTCTCGGAACCCGTGGAGCACGTTGGTTGTTGCGTGGCACGTTGTTTCTCTCATTCCGATCGAGCTTCCACGAAACTCGTTGCGAGATCGTTGCGCTCCGGAACTTTCAGCATCGACCGATATTATTCGAATAACCGTTACCAAAATTTCTGTATCAGATTATACCGAAGCTGGTGTCTAAATAAACTCAAAACACCCATCTTTAGTTTACCTAGCAAATGGGGTAATTGATCCAATAGTTAGTCGTTTTAAGCGTTGCTATTATGTATTAATATGTATATAGACTGCGGATCTTTATGCAAAATAAAAAATGTTTGCATTGATTGCAAGTCACAGGAGCCAAAGTTGGGCGTTATTCGAATGAAATTTTATTCGAATAACCCAGCGAATAAAAATTTATTCGCAAATCCCAGCGAATAAAAATTTATTCGAATAGTCCAGCGAATAAAAATTTATTCGAATAGCCCAGCGAATACTGGCGTCGAATGACATCGCGTCATCGACATTGCACGCGGCACGCACCAGCGACGTGTATATGTATGAATAAATGTGTGAGTGCAGTCTAAAGAGTGAAGCGAAGAATCGTGGCAACAAATGTGTGTGTAAAGATAACGAAGGTCCCAGTGCCGGTCCTAGGATCGGTCACTGCGAGTGTCGGCGTAGGCTTCCTACCCGTATCCATAAAGGCTGCCGCCGCGCCGTTACCACTGCCGGTGCCGGCGGGCGGCTGCGCTTATTCGCAGCCTTTATTCTCGTCATTTAGAATTTAGAATAACGAATAACGAATGAAAGTCCCGGGATTTATTCGTGAATAACGAATAACGATTTATTCGTTATTCGCAAGCTACGAATAATTCTCGGCGAATGAAATCGTTAGTCGTTATTCTCGAATAAATCCTGGGACTTTGTTCGCTATTCCTTATTCGTTATTCGAAATCAAATTTACCCAACTCTGACAGGAGCCAAATAAAAATTTCGTTCTTCTTCTAATTATTTTATTGAGCAGAAACTAATACACTGACGTTCTTAAATATCTTTCGATTATGCCCCACTGCTTTGAATGGTACGTACCCATTTTTGTCATAAATGCATAAAATCCGCAGTCTATTAATATAGTATTTTCTAAATGTTTCAGATGGAGACACGAAGCTACACATTGCAAGTAACGAATAGGCTGACCATTGTGAATTGGGAAAATTTATCTTTAGTTTACGTGGAACATGGGGTAATTGATCCACTAGTCAGCTATTAAGGTCTGGGTTAGGTATAATCAATAGTTGGCCATCTTAAGCGTTGCCATTATTATAACACTAAACCTACCAAAGATTAAAAGTACCTGGTCAATAAAAATGACAAAGCTATTGAGATTGTTTGTAATTTTCAATTTAATAGATACTTGGACAAGGAAATTTATTCCATCATATTCCATAAATGAATTTTTATAATTTCAGTAATTGGAGAATATAAAACTGGTCATCTGACCGTGGTACGTTTAGTGTTAATATACTATCTTTTGAATGGTTTACGTGCGGGATCAAATTGCTCTAAACAAAAAGGATTAAAAAAGGTTCATTTTATACCAACGACATAGTCTTCAAAGAAGGTACAAAATGTTGGAATTAATTGGTTCCGTGGAAGATGGCGTAATGCGTCATTGATCGGTTTCAGCGATGTGAATTGAAAATTGCGCAAGGTGGAAAGTGGCGGACGGAAAACGGGTTGAAAAGTGAACGCGACCTAGAAAGTAGGTGCAACAGGTGGCAGCAGGTAACCAGCCGGGGATGACGACCCGGTGACTCATGGGGTTGCTCCGGGAATGTTGATCGTTTTTCTTTGGCCCCCTTTCTTCCTTTTCGCCGGGCGTCTTTACCTGGCTGACTCACGCTCCACTCACACACTCGTGCACGCGTTCTTACGCCTGAGGAAACACGAGGAGAACTGCTTCTTTTCACCGTGTCCTATTCATTGGACGGACAACGGTGCGGCGGAGATCCCTCTTTCTATAGTTCGTCAACCCCCGAGATCCAGAGATTTACATCAGTCTCTTCGAATAACCAACTGATCCTGGCTAGCGATTAAAAAAATTATTATGCACAGGATCGCATAATAGCATTGCTATTAATATCGTTCTGTCTTAATTACACACTGTTACACGCAAACGTTGCAAGCAGGCTGCGGATCTCTACACAAAATGAAATTTTCCTCCGTCAATTGTAAGAAATCGATGCCGAAAATTCTTCAATAAGAAATTAAACAAAAACGTCTGCGACCACAGCCAGAAAGGAACCCACAATTTCACAGTATCCCGAAACCAGCAAACGGATAAATGTCCATTCTGGAGAACATAGAAGCATTAAGATGGGCTCATACAAGAAAAAAAACGGTAAAGACTACGGAATGCGATGAAGATTAGATACTTCGGGATTAAAAATTCTTGCGACGTGATTAAATAGGGGTTATCAACGGTTGTCAATCAAGTGTAAAGAGCTGGTAATAAGCGGATATATGGGAAAAGGATGGCGCGAGTACTTGTTAGGATGCAAACCGTCGGTGCAATTACAATGGGAATATGAACAAGAAACGCGGATCTATTTTTAATGAACCTGCATGCGTATTAAATGCCATTGCCATTCTCTAATCGCTAATTACCCGACAGGAATGTTGCTCTTATCTCTGTGTCCGTCCCTCGCGAACTCTATACCAATAACTCCTGCCACTCGTAACTACAATACTATTACACCATTAAATAATGACAGTCCCTGACATCGATATCCGTATCAGACGCGTCACTCGTGTCTGTCCATCGTTACGTCTCGCGCTCGGCAGACGCGCAGAGTCGCAAACAAATCAACATCATCATCTGGTCGAGACATTTTTGCAGCCTCCGCGCGGAGCCGACGCGAGTTTGATGATAAATGAAAAATGATCTGATCTTTAGCAGACAGTTTGGCCTTTCTCGTGTCGGAGCGAAACGCGACGAGGAGGAGGAACCGGACGATTGGCAAAGTTTCCACCGTGGAAGAACCATGAAGAACGCCGCGGCGTGCGCGCGGGGCTGATGACTCATGCTCGCAGATAAATTCTAAGCGGCTAAGTGGTTCCCGTGCAGGAAGTCGCTGACTCTCCGCATCGATTGTCGCGTTTCATAGGAAAATTTTCCTGGAAATACGAGATCCGCAGCGGTGACTCATGGTCCCTCTGGCCGAGATTCAAGGTCGTCGGACTAGGTCCGCCAACGCCAGAGTCGAGCGGTTGGGATTCGATAGGGAAATTCGAAAAGATGGAAGATGATCCGGTAGCTGGGAGAAACTTGGGACATATTCCGGTTCGTTGATCTCCGGTCCACTTTCGCTTGATGTACTTACCCTATAGTAGATCGATCGTTCCCGAGATTCGTATAGTCGAATTATACACTGTCCGTTGGTCGGATGAACGCTAGAACAATGTAGAAAGGCTAACAATAATCGAACTGGGAACAATTTAGTTGCGAATCGATAAACGACGAATCCGAGTTAGCATGCAAAATGTAGATAGTGTTTCGTGTAGGGTTTAGGATGACCCCAAGAAATTTGTGAATTTTGGGAAAATGGAGGCTGCGCTCAGAGGTTTTCCCTCCGATGCATTTAGCCAATTCGTTATGTACCGCCCCTTTACTAAAATATACAAACTATTCGCGTGTTTAGTCATCTCGCCCAACGAGCAAATGATAGTTTTAACTGCCTTACGACTGGGTCGAGTTGTTCTTTTAACGTTACTGTTTCAATGCATACGTTACGACAAACTGAAGCTTGGAGTTTTGAAATAGCATGCAGGACAATGGATAAACACTAAACCTACCACCACCGGTCAAATGACCGGTTTTATATTTTTCATTTTACAATTATTGAAACGATGAATAAGTTGCTTACATGGAAATTGATTCGATACATTTCTTTATCCATGCACATATTATAATAAAAATTACACAAAATCGAAATAAATAGAGCCTTGTCATTTTTGTAAGCTGAAACATTTTAATCGGTTTTAGTGCTCGGTAGGTTTAGTGTTAATACTAATCCTACTGAACGCTGAATTTGACTGGCATGTGTTGCTTTATGAAAATGACAAGACTGAATTTATTTCGATTTTGTGCGATTTTTATTACAATATGTGCTTCAATAAACAAATTCGACGATTTATGATTTCAATAATTGTAAAATAAAATGTATAAAGCCGGTCATTTATTTATTATACATTCTGGCATTTCAGAACGATTCTCTTCGATGGAAGCCGAATGTATCAACGAGGAAATCAAGACAAGAATTCTTTAATTAATCAGAGTTCTTCAACTTCGTTGATTGACCAAACTCGGCGAAAATAATCTCTAAGACGAGAGATTGAAAGCTTCACCAATTGGATCGCGAACAGAAGTTTTCTTGGCAGCCTTTTAAAGATCGCTGTTTCCCTCTGCGATAACGTCGATACATTGGACAATCTAATACCAATTTAAGACCAGTTTCCTCCCAAGGAATGTCATTGTACACTCGAGTTCAGCCGCGTACGAACATATATGAGTTTTCACGGCGAACTGTGTGAGGGACAATTGCCTTTCTTCTCTTTCTACTGCGGCTTTTACCTTTTGTCCGAGGAGATACTATTGCTTTCATACCTGACAATGGTCTTGGTATTTAATTGCGTTATACCAATGAATTGATGGAAATAATACATACCGCTAAATTGGAGAGGAAAATGTAGTACCAAAATATATATATATGTATTATATATTATAGAATGTTGAGCACCCTTATACGTATACTTCTAATATATTCTTTTAAAAATTGATCAATTTGAATACTTCAATTACGCACCAATTTGTTGTTTTTGATATTATGAGCTGCCATCTACCAAGAGAATACTCGAACTTAATGCAAAACAAAAATTGTAGGTAATTTTCAAATGATTCGAGAGAAACTAGTGACGCCATCTGTAATAGATCTGACGAACTTCCAACCCATTTGTTACCGATAAGACAGACTTAACCACCGACGAGAGGCTGCCAGCACCGACGAGATACTGTGCCACCGACGACTCGTCGGTGACTGTGCACCATGTGTGTGCACAATACGTACCCGAGAGGAATAAGAGAGTGATCACCCCATTGTTAGAAATTGGCCACCATACGGTGCTGCCACCAGTTCCATTTCTAGCTTGGAACAGCTCCTACACCCACTCTGTCTCGGACAAGAACCTACACCCACTCTTCCCCAGACAAGAACCTACACCCACCTTAGCCTGGATCAGATCCCACATCATTTTGAAGCAAGAGCACCGACGAGATACTATCACCGACGAGATATAGGAATAGACCTGACACCCAATGTATTTTGGCGGCCGTGCTAGCAGTGCTAGCACCCCAGAGTTAGGCCTGCAAACAAGCTCGCATATGCGAGCCGAGTTCGAGTCGAGGCGAGTCGGGAATGTCGGGACTCGCATTTCGAGTCGAGTCGAGTACTCGCACGAAGCGAGCGGCTCGCGCTGAAGCGAACAAAAACAAATTGATAACGACTTGTGTCTGTTATGACTACGGCCGAGGTACAATGACGGTGCTATGACACAGACGATTATGACTCTATGCAGAGAGTATATATACAGGGTGTCCCAAAAGTACTTCAACATCGGGAAATGGGAGGTTCCTGAGGTCATTTCAAGCGTCATTTTCCTTTTGCAAAATGTTGTCCGCGGCTTTGTTTAGGACTTATTAACGAAAGACACGGACCAATCAGAGCGCGAGCTCGACGCTCGTTGGCATGTTCAGCCAACCGCCTGCCGGCTCGCCGCGCTGAACATGCCAGCGAGCGTCGAACTCGCGCTCTCATTGGTCCGTGTTTTTCGTTAATAACTCCCAAACGAAGCCTCGGACAACATTTTGCAAAAGGAAAATGACGCTTGAAATGACCTCAGGAACCTCCCATTTCCCGATGTTGAAGTACTTTTGGGACACCCTGTATATATATATATATAAATCTTGAACGTAGATACATAAGTTTACTCCATACGTGTATAATTATCCCAATCAGCACAGAGACAGCTCAAAGAGAGCTGAAAGCTGTCTGCCGCAAGACATTCAGACGTCCGAAAGCCGTCGGCGAATGTCTCCGGAGCGTCTCTGGAAGGGCTCCGGAAGGTCGTTTGTTACAAATCTGTCTGTCTTAAAGTCGTCTTTAGAATGACTGTTGGTCGTTTTTCAGTCATTGTAGAGACGTATTTTTTACATCTCACAGGCCTCCAAAGGCATGTTTCAGACATCTTTCACGACTTTGTCGGGCGTCGAAAGACAGCTTTTAGACATCTTTCAAAGACATCTGAAAGTTACCTTGTAAAGACATCTTTTAAAAAAAAGTTATAACAAAAATTAGAAACTATCCATATACATATACTTTTCTCTATGCAAAATGCTTGAGGAAATATTCCAATTTGTCTTCGAAAGGACCTTAAGGGGGACGGTCCAAAGTTTGACCTTGAGGAATTGATCGTCACGCTATAGTCTTGCGAACGGAGAGTAGACGAAGCTGATTAGTAAGATTTTCGACCGATAGGTGGTGTGGTTCTAATTTTCTTGGACGAAGTACACTTAGGTAGCCTTTTTCACAAGCCTCCACGAGACATGCAGTATGCTGACGGATATTACAAATTACTCCTCAACAATGTAAAAATATGCATTTTGGGCTCTGCACAGTCCTAGATTGCACTTTTAGGAAACGTAATCGACAAGTTCGGAACTTCTCATTGCAATATTCAGGCGTGAATTTGAGGCCCCGTAAACCCTTGCAAGTTCGCGTACGAATCTCGTGGCTGACAGTATGCTGCCGAATATTACAAATAACTTCACGACAACGTAAAAATATGCATTTTGGGCTCTGTACAGTCCTAGATTGGACTTTTAGGAAACATAATCGACAAGTTCGGAACTTCTTATTGTAATATTGAGACGTCAGTTTGGGCTCCCGTAAACCCATGCATTTGTGTATACGCGACTCGCGAAACTGCGCTTGCTACGGACGCCTCGTCACAAGCACTACGCTGCCGATTATTACAAATAACTCCTCGACAATGTTAAAAATATGAATTTTGGGCTCTGCTCCCCCCTAGATTGGACTTTCAAGAAGCATAAGCGACAAGTTCTGAACTTCGCATTGCAATATTGAGACGTCAGTTTGGGTTCCCATGAACCCTTGTATCTTTTGTATACGTATCTCCTGACGTCACGTATTTAAAATTGTTTAATTGTTACTTTTTTATTTAGTATTTTTGTACATAAGTTAAAGCACCGATGTCTTTGATTATAAATTTCTCTGATTATAAATTTATAAATTTCAAGATGAAAAATAAATGTCAAGAAATACAAGGAAAATAACCAAAGACATCGGTGATTTAAATGATCTACAAACATACTAAATATGTTACAACTTAACAATTTTAAATATTATTTTAGGACAATAAAATATAAACAATCAATTAAAAAATTATTAGAAATATATATATTTATTACGATAATTATCAGTAGATAGAAATAATTTTTTTGATAATTTGATAATTTTTTCATCCCCCATATTTCTTATGGTTCTAGAGTTCTAGTAAAATATCGCCTTTCTCGATCTAAGCCACTGTGTGCGCAGAGTTGGGCAATATGTCTATCTGAATAAAAATTTTGAATAACATAAATTATTCGTTATTCGAGGGTTCGAATAAAAAATGTATCTTTATTTGACGAGTATCTAATAAATAAATTTATTCGACGAGATATTTGAGCGACGAATACATAGATAATTGTTTTATTCGAAGTGGGTTTATTCGAAGGCTTCGAATAACTCTGCGAATAAAACCACTAGATACAGTCCAAATTATATCGTGTTTAGTGTCATTTTAATCATGAGAATTCCACGAAATAGTTGATGGAGTTCTCATAAAAAACAATTGAAAATAAAAAGGTTTTGAAATTGGATTGGTAGTTGATTCACACCCATATACCTGACCCAGTGTCGGGTTACCCTGCTGTGTTTATTGCACCACTCGGCGACTGAAGCAACTCGTGCTAGTGGGCCTCGGCAGTCGGTGCTCGTCGCCGTTTCTTCGATCAGCCAGAAAATTGTTCAAAGTCTCCGAATAGCCCCACGGATAAAACCACTAGATACAGTCCAAATTATATCGTGTTTAGTGTCATTTTAATCATAAGAATTCCACGAATTAGTTGATGTAGGTCCCATAAAAAAACAATGGAAAATAAAGAAGTTTAACTTATGTGCAAAAATACTAAATAAAAAAAGTAACAACTAAACAATTTTCAATACGTGACGTCAGGTGATACGTATACAAAAGATACAAGGGTTCACGGGAACCCAAACTGACGTGTCAATATTGCAATGCGAAGTTCAGAACTTGTCGCTTATGCTTCTTGAAAGTCCAATCTAGGGGGGAGCAGAGCCCAAAATTTATATTTCTACATTGTCGAGGAGTAATTTGTAATAATCGGCAGCGTAGTGCTTGTGACGAGGCGTCCGCAGCAAGTGCAGTTTCGCGATTCGCGTATACACAAATGCAAGGGTTTACGGGAGCCCAAACTGACATCGCAACATTTCAATGACAAGTTCAGAACTGGTCGATTATGTTTCCTAATAGTCCAATCTAGGATTGTGCAGAGCCCAAAATTCATATTTTTACGTTGTTGTAAAGTTACTTGTAACATTCGGCAGCATACTGTCTGCCACGAGATTCGTACGCGAACTTGCAAGGTTTCACGGGGGCCCAAATTCACGGCTGAATATGGCAATAACGAGTTCAGAACTGGTCGATTATGTTTCCTAAAAGTCCAATCTAGGATTGTGCAGAGCCCAAAATTCATATTTTTACGTTGTTGTAAAGTTATTTGTAACATTCGGCAGCATACTGTCTGCCACGAGATTCGTACGCGAACTTGCAAGGTTTCACGGGGGCCCAAATTCACGGCTGAATATTGCAATAACAAGTTCAAAACTGGTCGATTAGGTTTCCTAAAAGTCCAATCTAGGATTGTGCAGAGCCCAAAATTCATATTTTTACGTTGTTGTAAAGTTACTTGTAACATTCGGCAGCATACTGTCTGCCACGAGATTCGTACGCGAACTTGCAAGGTTTCACGGGGGCCCAAATTCACGGCTGAATATTGCAATAACAAGTTCAAAACTGGTCGATTAGGTTTCCTAAAAGTCCAATCTAGGATTGTGCAGAGCCCAAAATTCATATTTTTACGTTGTTGTAAAGTTATTTGTACTATTCGGCAGCATACTGTCTGTCACGAGGCATCCGAAGCAAGCGCGACGTTTCGAGATAGCTGCCTGTTGCCAGAGTTTCTGATGAATAAATTTACGTTCGCATTGAACAATGCACCTTCTCTCAACCACAGACTTCTTTAATTAAAGCATAATTCCAAGTCTAATACAAATGATACATACAGAAACCTGAATTGTCGACCTGCATTATCGACCTTACTTTATCGTCACATACAGTTTTGCTGGGAAAGCGACAGTGGCGCTCGTAGTGATAAATATCGTAAGTTCGAGATGCTGTTTCAGGAGGCCTAAATGTCGTTTTTAGGAGGGCTCGTTTTTCGTGTTTAAACAAATAAGTAATCAGCTGATAATGCATACCACCGTCTTCGTAATTTTTTTTTCTAGGATTATGCAGAGCGTTTTTTTCGATACGAAAGCTAAATCTCTTGATATTTAAGAAAATCTGTCAATGGCGGCCATCTTGTGACGTCACACTTGCTTCGAACGGCATGAAATCGCCGAATATTACAAATAACTCCACGATAGCGTAGAAATTGAAAATTTGGGCTCTGCATAATCCTAGATTGGACTTTTAGGAAGCACAATTGACCGCTTGCGAACTGCTCATTGCAATATTGAGGCGTGAATTTGGGCCCCCGTAAACCCTTGCATTTTCGTATACGTATATGGGGATCTAGCGATGTGTGAGTGGTGATGGTATTAGTGTCCCGTCCCCCTTAATTACAATTCAGAAATTTCTATGCAGTTGGCGGGATTCGAACTCGGGATGACCGTTTACTTGATGATGTGCTTCCTCGCTGAGCCATGCGAACCTATTGTTACGTTTATTACTTTTTATTCTTATAAAAGTTCAAATCATATGAAATCATATAATTAGAAGAGATAAACTTCTATTAAAAAATTAAATGACACGCACGAATTCAAAGTAAATTAAAAGTAAACATTTTACTTCCAATATTGAATAAAGATTTATTTTATATTTGAAACCAATATTTCATTCGTAATATGAAAGTTGTATGTCTTCCATATTCTGGAACAAATATTTTTCCATGATAAACATAAAGTATTCCCTGCATATTTAAAAAAAAATATTCTATTTCTAATTTTAAATAAAGATTCATTTTATAACGAGAAAAAAATATTTTTTTCATAATATGAAATAAATATTATCTGTATATTAGGAAAAAATATTCTTTTTCTAATATTAAATAAAGATTCACTTTATAATGAGAAAAAATGTTTTTTTCATAATACGAAATAACAATAAATAAATATTATCTGTATATAAGGAAAAAAATATTCAATTTCTAATATTAAATAAAGATTCATTTTATAATTAGAAAAAAATATTTTTTTCATAATATGAAATAAATATTATCCGTATATCAGGAAATAAATATTCCACTTCTAATATTAAATAAAGATTCATTTTAAATATAAATATTATCATATAAATATATAATGTTTTGAAAATTAATTTTTTTATCATTCCAAGAAATAGCAAAATTAATAACCAGTATATTTTAGCCATTGTACTAAAAGACAGCTACCTTCAGCCGCAAAAACGTCTCCGGAAAAACGTCTCTCAGTCGCCAAAAAGATATCCTTTATGGAGACGTTGTTTTTACGACTGAAATGAGACGGCTAAAAGACAGCTACCTTCAGCCGCAAAAACAACGTCTCCGGAAAAACGTCTCTCAGTCGCCAAAAAGATATCTTTTATGGAGACGTTGTTTTTACGACTGAAATGAGACAGCTAAAAGACGTTCAACCTCTGCCGTGAAAACGACGTCTCCATAAAGATATCTTTAAGCCGACTAGAAGACGTATCTTTGGGACATAAGACGTTCAGACGGGAAAACGCCGTGTAAGAGACAGCTTTGAGACGACGTGTGCTGATTGGGACATTAGTATGTATTGAAATAATAATTTAAATAACGAATATAAAAACAAATTATTAAAATGTATTTATTTAAAAATTGTTTGAATTATAAATAACAATAAATAACGATTATTACAGAATATTTTCCAAATTAATTTTAAATTCCCATACTCTTTTGGAATATTACGTAGTAATTACTTTCATTTTTCCTATATCTATTCACTGTCGATTATAAAACAATAATTACAATGGTGAACAATAAGGGAAATAAGAAAGGAATAAGAGTGTAATCTGATGCGAGCTACTCGCACCGCTGCGAGCCGTTCACATCGTTCGAGCCGCTCGCACAGAATCGAAAGGCTCGCGCTGAAGCGAACAAAAACAAATTGATAACGACTTGTGTCTGTTACAGGTTATGACTACGGACGAGGTACAATGACGGTGCTATGACACAGACGATTATGACTCTATGCAGAGATATTTGTATTCTTAAAAATTTCTAATTGCATATGTGGAGTCCGCAATAATTGCGAATTCGAAAAGCAGTTATAGTTATAGCGGCATGATATTATCAAACATTTCAGTATACACCTAATTCTGTTTTTACACGATAGATACCCAATCAGCACACGTCGTCTCAAAGCTGTCTCTTACACGGCGTTTTCCCGTCTGAACGTCTTATGTCCCAAAGATACGTCTTCTAGTCGGCTTAAAGATATCTTTATGGAGACGTCGTTTTCACGGCAGAGGTTGAACGTATTTTAGCTGTCTCATTTCAGTCGTAAAAACAACGTCTCCATAAAAGATATCTTTTTGGCGAATGAGAGACGTTTTTCCGGAGACGTTGTTTTTGCGGCTGAAGGTAGCTGTCTTTTAGTACAATGGCTAAAATATACTGGTTATTAATTTTGCTATTTCTTGGAATGATAAAAAAATTAATTTTCAAAACATTATATATTTATATGATAATATTTATATTTAAAATGAATCTTTATTTAATATTAGAAGTGGAATATTTATTTCCTGATATACGGATAATATTTATTTCATATTATGAAAAAAATATTTTTTTCTAATTATAAAATGAATCTTTATTTAATATTAGAAATTGAATATTTTTTTCCTTATATACAGATAATATTTATTTATTGTTATTTCGTATTATGAAAAAAACATTTTTTCTCATTATAAAGTGAATCTTTATTTAATATTAGAAAAAGAATATTTTTTCCTAATATACAGATAATATTTATTTCATATTATGAAAAAAATATTTTTTTCTCGTTATAAAATGAATCTTTATTTAAAATTAGAAATAGAATATTTTTTTTTAAATATGCAGGGAATACTTTATGTTTATCATGGAAAAATATTTGTTCCAGAATATGGAAGACATACAACTTTCATATTACGAATGAAATATTGGTTTCAAATATAAAATAAATCTTTATTCAATATTGGAAGTAAAATGTTTACTTTTAATTTACTTTGAATTCGTGCGTGTCATTTAATTTTTTAATAGAAGTTTATCTCTTCTAATTATATGATTTCATATGATTTGAACTTTTATAAGAATAAAAAGTAATAAACGTAACAATAGGTTCGCATGGCTCAGCGAGGAAGCACATCATCAAGTAAACGGTCATCCCGAGTTCGAATCCCGCCAACTGCATAGAAATTTCTGAATTGTAATTAAGGTCCTTTCGAAGACAAATTGGAATATTTCCTCAAGCATTTTGCATAGAGAAAAGTATATGTATATGGATAGTTTCTAATTTTTGTTATAACTTTTTTTTAAAAGATGTCTTTACAAGGTAACTTTCAGATGTCTTTGAAAGATGTCTAAAAGCTGTCTTTCGACGCCCGACAAAGTCGTGAAAGATGTCTGAAACATGCCTTTGGAGGCCTGTGAGATGTAAAAAATACGTCTCTACAATGACTGAAAAACGACCAACAGTCATTCTAAAGACGACTTTAAGACAGACAGATTTGTAACAAACGACCTTCCGGAGCCCTTCCAGAGACGCTCCGGAGACATTCGCCGACGGCTTTCGGACGTCTGAATGTCTTGCGGCAGACAGCTTTCAGCTCTCTTTGAGCTGTCTCTGTGCTGATTGGGGTGTAACCTTACGTTAAGCGGAGGCATCTCGGATGACCTTGACACTACCCGGCGCTCAGTCTTAGTTTCCGAGATAATTGCACAAAACTAGTGCTATGTATTACTGAAATGAATTTTCCCTATTCGTGCACACTCCGTGGCAATGTAAGCCTGCTCCGGCGCGGAGTCAGTTTACTGTTTTTGTAAACACGTTGTGGAGATCAGACAGAAAACAGGGTCTCACTCTGGTAATACATTTATAAGATGAGCTTTTAATTTTGAGAGACTACTCTTGGATTTTCGTCTGCATGGTCGGTTGACCAATTTTTCCATTACTAGGAGTAATGGAACTGCTAGTGGGAGGGGCGGAGAGAGACAGCCGTTAGGCCATGCAGACGAAAATCCAGGAGTAGACTCTCAAAATTGAAAGCTCACCTTATACAGGGTGTCCCACGCAACTGGAACTGCTAAACGGTCGGGAATAGAAGAAGATGTTACAAGTAAAAATTGAATGGTATCAGACGGTGCATAATATGCAACTAATAGTATGCACTCTTGTGCATCGGTGCATCAGAAAAATCCAACTGTATTGTTTTTTATAGATCGATAGAGTATCAAATTCTGAGTATAATAATGTTGCCACGGAGCGTGCAAGAATACGAAAAATTCTATACAGTATTAGCAATAGTTTTTTTGCGAATATCCTATATGTAAAAACGAAAAAGTTGTTCAAAATGTCGAAATCTATAACATATTTAAATTTTATCAAAATCGGAGAGGAGTATCTCTCTTTCTAAATAATTACCAAAACTTCTCTTGTTTATAACTTTTTAATAAAAAACGAGCTGACGGCTAAAACCTCTTGGAGGTTACTTAGAAAGGTGACCTTGATATCATATGTCAATTCAGTATATCGTTGCAGCCTTTATGTATTACTTAAAATAACTGCTATATTTTGAAAACTTCTTTTGTTTATAACTTTTTAATAAACAACTAACACCGGCTAAAACTTCTTGAGGGTTACTCAGAATGTTGTCCTTGACAACATATGTCAAGCTCAAGCTCTATATTTAAGAGGGAATGGTAGTCACGTGACTTTTCAGGATTTGTCCCTAGAATTTCCCTAGAATACCCTAGAAATCTGGCCGAAACTTGGGTTTGCGGGAATACGTTTGACGTCCTTATACGAGCATATTTTGGGCTGGGTGAGGGCTCAATCGAAAGAGGAAGGTTCAGCGCATGGTGCGCTGGTTATGACAGCAGTCACAAACTCTTTTTGTAACAGAAAAATACATTGGGATTCTGCGGGTGATTTCTCGACTTTTTTCCCTACTTTGGACACTCATATTATTAGATATCAACATAATCTCGTTACGTCATGATCAGCGCACCATGCGCTGAACCTTCCTCTTTCGATTGAGCCCTCACCCAGCCCAAAATATGCTCGTATAACGACGTCAAACGTATTCCCGCAAACCCAAGTTTCGACCAGATTTCTAGGGTATTCTAGGGAAATTCTAGATCCCGCACTAGAATTCCCCTAGAATACCCTAGAAATCTGGCCGAAACATGGGTTACGCGGTACTACTTTTCGCCCTTATACGAGCATATTTCTTGCTGGACAAGGGCTCATTCGATAGAGGAAAGTTAAATGAACGGGTCTCTGCCCCTCTGTTATATGAAATTATGCATATATTTTGTAATATAAGTGTTAGAAGTAAGCCAAAATTGATGATGTTCAGCCATGTAATCCAAGCCATTTTTATGCCATTGGATGAATTTTCTGGATGCTATCGTGGGCTGAGCCCCGTTCATTTAACCTTCCGCTATCGAATGAGCCCTTGTTCAGCAAGAAATATGCTCGTATAAGGTGGTATAAGGGCGAAAAGTGGTACCGCGTAACCCATGTTTCGGCCAGATTTCTAGGATATTCTAGGGGAATTCTAGTGCGGGATCTAGCCCCTGTAGCGTGGCCAGTTGACCACGTGAATATAGTTATGATAGCGCTATTGCACTATAGCATTTATTAATGGCGCGGAGAGGGAAATTTAAATATAAAATGTAATGTTTAAGTAGAAACCGTGTATTTCGTACACGGTTATTTTATTCGGGCGCGTTAGTTAAAGTAGGTAAAGAAAGACCGGGGAGGTTCCATAGAGATTCTTGACGTAATTCGAGTCGGCGAGACTAATTGAGGAATTTAGGGAAAGTCACGCAGCCTCTTGGAGGAGCTTCTCCAATTTCGCATAAATTAGAGATAGTCGAAGTCTGGAATCAGTCAAGGACGGGAAGTCATAAACTCTCAGTCAAGGACCTCTTGGAATTCCCTTGGACCTCTCTCTCGTTCGGTCCCACATGATCCCACATCCCTTGTTTTGATGGGCCTTTATCCTCGCGCGTACCCCACTCTCGTGCGTGCGCTATTGAGACTTCTCCACCACCAATCACCATCAAGCTGCAACTGGAGGACGAGTCACCTAGCGAATCAACGCCTAGCTGGAGGGGCTTCAGGGGCTTCGGGGCTTCAGGACGAGAGCAGATATTATTCTGGTACTGAGGGAACTACATCTCAGAGTCTAAATAATAAAGTCTATATAGAGATTTAAATATTTGTTTGATTGTCTAAATATTATTTTCCTGTTCAACTTCCACGAGCAGAGTGCTTCAGCGCTCCACGGGCACTCGAACCCACTAGTAAATCCCTATTTCACCACACCGCGACGCAACACCCCTTATTATGTAGCGGAGTGTGAATGTATAATCGAGTGAGAGTTGGTATGAGCGAATGAAATGAAGTAAGCGGAGAGAAAGGCGATGCGCATGCGTCGAACCGAACAGAGAACGAAGCGAACGATATAAGAGGACACGTGTATAGTAGAACAGTCCCACAGTAATTATAAAAACGTGATATAATAAAAAGTTATACAAAAGAGACATAACAATTATTTGAATTATTATTTCCACAATAATTTCCATAATAATTTTTTTAAACAGTTATTTTAACAATAAATTATCATTGAGATAATAATTCAGATAGTGAATGCAGTAAATGTTCGATAGACGCGAAAAGTTCTATACGATACATGCGAAAAAAATTTTTTTGAAGAGAAGAGGCAATATTATCTAACGTTTCATTTTTTAAAACATTCTTTCTTCTATTGCGGGTAACCGTACAGAGCCCTTTTTTTCAATTTGGCTCTTGAAACTTTATAAAAAATAAAAGTGTACATTTGTATAGAAGAACTTTTTTTCTGTATACTTTTTCCAAAAAAACGCTCTGTACGGTTACCCCAAATAATATTCCGAATATTTCAACACAAAAATTATTAAGAAATATTGCTTCTTCGCTTCAAAAAATGGGATAAACTACATTGGAAAATCAAGCTGCTCTGTTATCTTCCTGTCTTTGTCTCTCCTGCGAATGACACATCTCCCTCTCTCCGAGACACGATGACAGCGTTGCGGCTGAGAGCGCGGTAGTGAAGCAGCCATCTTGAAATACAAATGGTTCTTTCATAACAATGAAACCCCATCCAATTTATTGAAGCGAAGAAGCAATGTTTTCTCACGTTTCTTTTTTTAAAACATTCTTTGTTCAATTTCGGGTAACCGTACAGAGCCCTTTTTTTCAATTTGGCTCTTGGAACTTTATAAAAAATAAAAGTGTACGTTTTTATAGAAGATATTTTTTTCTGTACACTTTTTCCAAAAAAGGGCTCTGTACGGTTACCCGAAATAATATTCCGAATATTTCCACTTAAAAATTATTAAGAAATATTGCTTCTTCGCTTCAGGAAATTGGATGGGGTTTCATCTTTTTCATCAAACAATCAAGCCGCGCGGTAATTCTGTCGTCTCGGTTTCTTTGTCTCTCCTGCGAGTGACGGACTCCCTCTCTGTCACAGCTCTGTAGGAGAGACAAGGATCTCTCTATCCTTGTCCAGGAGCTTCTTAGTTTCTCCGCATCTGTCGCTGAAGTCAATTCTAAATTCTGTTCTGGCTCCAGCGCACCCTTAATGAGAAAAATGTTAATATGTAACTAGTTAGAAAACTTTTTCTGTATTTCAAATAGGTTGAGTGTTCACAACGAAATTGTACGAAAGAGAGAGTCCTTGCTGCCTTTTCCTCTGTTCCTTTTATCGGACCTCTGGTTCCAGGATGCGTCTTTGGTGGGGCGTCGTGATGTCCAATCAAGAGGGTAGTCTCCTCCCCTAAGTCGATGTCGCGTAGCAGTCTTGCGGGGGAAGATGTCGTGGGCGTCCCAAACTTCCCACGCTCAGTGCGTAAGGCCTCGCAGGGGTGGCCCAAAGGGAAACTGTCCCGGAGTGTGCACGTGTACTCAACGTGACGCGTACTTGACCGTCGCTGCTCGATTCCTTCTAAAAAGGTCCTTTGTTTGGGACGGCAAATTTATGAGGCAATGTCCTTGACGAGAGTTGGAGAGCTGTCCTCGCGTCTTCGATTCCTCCTAAAAAGGTCCCTTGTTTAGGACGACAAATTTACGACTCGAAGTCCTTGAAGGGAGCTGGAGAGTTGTCCTCGGGTCTGCTTTCCTTTGCTGTTCTTCATTTAAGGGGTCTTAATCCCGTTCCTTTATGGGTTGCAGATGGCCTTCCTTTCCTGTTATTTTCCCTACTCAAGTGACCTTCTAACTTTATCGCAATATAACTCTAGCTGCGCTTTTACAAAAATTATCTTTGTAGAATGTGTGCTTGTTCGAATACGCGCGGTACCATGTCTAGTAATTAACAAGATGGCTATCTTCAAAAACAAGCGAGTTATTCAGGTGACCTGTTTAAAATGCCCCACCCTGTATACTACCACAGACGAGATATAGGAATAGACATGACACCTTATGAGATTTGGCGGCAACAGGAATCTGTAGTAACGCTACCTTAAATGCCAGTGATTTTAGCATCCTCTACGTTTTGAGAACGGTGAATTCGAGAACTAGATCCAGTGCGATTCGGGTTCGACTGGTCAAACTTCTACAGCGTTGTCAAGTCTACAGTACGCAACGTTGTCAGATTATGAGTTTTCAGTACATCCGAAAATCATCGGAGAGCGCGATCGCGAAGAGGCTCTCTTCTACCCATTCGCCGTAAAGAATGCGTATTAGAAAGAATAGCTTATATTGAACTTAATTTATTTCCACTTAACATTGTACAACATTTGTAATGTTTCTATTTCTATCTATTGTAAATCTTTTTATTGCATTATACAAAATTTGATGCTTAACTTAATCGAATCTCAAATTTATTTTTGTTCCTGTATTTGACAATGGTTAACCTGTGTTCTCAAATAATACAAATCGAACTTGAGTATGTATAAATGCATTATATTAGTCGTATTAAGTTAACAAAATGGAAGAAGTGTATATATATTCATATAAACATATCAGCGTGATAAATATTTACAACACAACTTCTATACTCCATCAAATTCCCGATTGAAACCCAAGACGTTGAATGTATTCAAACTTTAAACAGTATATATATATATATATATATATATATATATATAAATGCTGTTCAACAGCAGGATATAAATCAGAAATAGCACACTCGTTGGGTTAGGGTCGTGAGCATATCTGCTATTTAAATTATTATCGAAGAGATCATTCAAGGTTTCGAAGAAGCGTGCAGTGTTTTACACAGTAGACGTTTTTATGCAATTTGTTGAAGACGCCGTAAACAAAGCAGAAGAAAGTCTTTTGCTAAATACTTGAAGAGCGAGCTTGCATTTCATTTTATCAAAGCAATTTGGCCTAACATGTTTATCGGATAATTTATACGCCGCTTTTGTACCTCTATCGCGTTCTAAATTCCATAATGCAATAACATCAGACCAGGAAACTTGCGAATCATTAATTATAAAATCATATTTTATTAAATTATTTCTGATACTCTTAAATAAATGTTAATAATCAAATAAAAAGTAAATTTTATGGCCATTTCGTATAAAATAGGGGGTATCTACTGTAACTCGTCCATGTCCACGTTGTTTTTTTATTCGAGAAATGGCAGTTCTATCAGAAGATAAGTCAACTATATTTTCATTAATATCACCCGCGTGATATAAACTTAGTACTGCATCTTTTTGAAAAATGTGGACTGCATATAAATTTCTTCTTTAACTCAGTGTTGGGCATTTCCATCCAATGATCTAATCCACAATTCACTAACCACGTAAAACATTTCTCGGTGTTATTAATAGGAAAAGAATGAAAAGTGCTACCATCAGCACATTTTCTGCTGTTAATACAACAGTTACTGTGAGAACACTTTTTATAGCGAATTCTTTTATCTTTATGATGCTCCATTGTATTAGATAAGCGCTTTTCTAACTACGAAGGTAGCCTCGCGCATCAACCTCAAGCAGGTACCCCTCGAGCGTACCCCTTCGATTTCGTGACGTAACAATAGCCGTCGATCGTCAATTCATTGTCGCTCGATCGTGGGCTGACCGGGAAAACATTTATGCCGAGGACCTGTGTTCCAAGATACACAAGAAGACAACTTTGTGTTCGCAACAAACGAAAATTAAAAAATAGTCCGGAAAATTGTGTATAACATTGCAAATTATTGTTAAATTTTTTTATTTTATACATCACTGCATTCTACGCATTGAAAACAGAAAAAGTTTCAGAGGAACCGTACACCGTAAACGAACCCTTTGGTTACGAAAAATTGTAAAAAATTTCATTATGTTTTCAGATAAAAATGCACCTTGCTAGATTTTCTGTCCCTTTAAACGTCGTAGTGTGTTGATGTAAGGATACGCACGCCCACGCGATACGTAGGCCCATGCCTCTGTGTAACTCTACACAATCAAAACGTTATGAAATCCTTAACAATTTTTCCTGACTAAACGGTTCGATTGCAGAATATAATTTTTCTCACACTTTTTCTGTTCTCAATGCGTAGAATGGGTTAATGTAAAAAAAATTGACATTACTTATCAAAGTTATAAACAAGTATGCATATATTTTTTTAATAATGTCCAACGGCCCAAAGGTGTAGAATCCCACTATGGCGGTCTTTAGGTATAATTTTTATATGTATAGCTCCGAAATCAAGTATTAATTCGATTATATGCAGCTGAGCAGTGAAACCAGTTATAACAATAAACATATAGGGTAACTAAAACTGCCCCGCGATGAAATCAGTTACATGATCTCAAAGTTGATTATTCATTTTTAAATCTGCATGAGAACGTGCTGTGTCGAATTGAAATTCCAACGTTTTACCTTTCTGTCATTATTTAATAAAGTTATTTGCATACCAGCGCTTAATTAAAAAAAATAGAATTCACATAACTTTCTTATTTTGTAAGTAAAGTATTAACATACTTGCTTATAATTTAGTTTATTACTTAATATCTCACAATAAATAAAGTTATTGTAAATAACCCGTGGGTAAAAATGTATTAAATGACAGAAGATCTGTGCGTATTATTTATATCTGTTTATTACATTTTGATGTAATTATATAGCTATGTATCCATTACTAGATCGAAATGTAATAAAAAAGCTATAAATATGCATATTATATCAAACTGTAATAAGAAAACTATAAAAACGAATACATTAGGAAGGCGTAAAACGTAACATTAATAAATTGTTCGTTAACGATGCATATAGAGTAAGTAATTTTTGCAATAAGTAAAAAAAGGCTTTATAAATGTCATATTCAACATTTAAACCGAAGCATCACGTATGTTTGTTCCCGCCAAATCATATTAAATACACGTAATGCGAATGAAGTATAAAATTTTCTCTATGAGCTAACAGACATACTATCTGGTGCTAATAATGTTCAGAAATCGTGTTTTATCGGTAACGTTGGGTGTTGACACTGAGTAGTAATGGGGTCACTCTGGGGTGCTAGTTTTACGTCCCGCGGTTGATTTCGATCCGATTATCGATTGTTACGCGGTCTAGTGACGTTTGACAATTATATCTCAACCTTTGAGTCCACGCTCAGTGTTATTTATCACCGGAGGGTTATATACCGAATTACCAACAATACCGGCGTAGAGCTGTTTCCTTATGTCCAGCTTCCTCCGGCTTTCGTCGTACGCTGTGACTGGAGGTAGAGTCAGGAGAATTGGAGGCTTCCAGGTCGTCTCGGATAGGACTCGTACCTTCCCGGTAAATGGTGTGTTGGACGTAATGGTTGGCGCTGCTCGGATGCCCAGCAGCCCGGTCCAATATGGGTTGAAGTATTCAGCCTCGTTCGCGAACGCTTTCCGCAGCTGATATCGTCGTCCGGCGCGACGCGGCATGTAATACCAATCACCAGGTAATCGAAATAATAATTAATAGTGTCGAGCTACGTATTCCGGTGGATCTCAGTGAACGCATCGAGCCCTGGTAGGCTCGGACATGCAGTGGTGAATACGTAGGTCGAATGTTGTAACTAGTATTACTAGTGGTGTGTATTGGTATGACATGCAACGTTAGGAAATGGAAATGTAATTGAATATAGACTCTAGTATGATGATAAATATATATATGTGAATAAGGAACAAGATTACAATGTCTAATACTAACTTAACTGAATATAACCTATGCTAATGGATTTAAGTACGCGTGGTTTAAGAAATAATGGGAACTAGTAACGCTCGATATAGTAACGCTTGATATAGTAACGCTGGAGATAGTAACGCAAGAGAGCTACCAGGAGAAGAAGTCTCGCTGGAGCCATGAACCGGAGTGAAGTCCCTGGGCCCTGCTCTGAGGTCCTTCGATTTGAAGTGGCCACAGAGTGGGGATGGTACTATAGTGGGGAGTGATGAAGTGTGATGAGTGGGAAAACGCAAGAGTGGGGATCGCTAGCGTGCGATGACTTCAGGCGTCGCCGAGTGTCACTGGTCGGCGAACGTATATACAGTCACAGACGAGATATAGGAATAGACATGACACCTTATGGGACTTGGCGGCAACAGGAATCTATAGTAACGTTACCTTAAATGCCAGTGATTTTAGCGTCCTCTACGTTTTGAGAACGGTGAATTCGAGAACTAGATCCAGTGCGATTCGGGTTCGACTGGTCAAACTTCTACAGCGTTGTCAAGTCTACAGTACGCAACGTTGTCAGATTATGAGTTTTCAATACATCCGAAAATCATCGGAGAGCGCGATCGCGATCGCGAAGAGGCTCTCTTTTGCCCATTCGCCGTAATGAAGAATCTCCTCACGTTAACAACCTTACGCTAGCTTATATTGAACTTAATTTCTTTCCACTTAACATTGTACAACATTTGTAATGTTTCTATTTCTATCTATTATAAATCTTTTTATTGCATTATTCAAAATTTGATGCTTAACTTAATTGAATCTCAAATTTATTTTGTTCCTGTATTTGACAATGGTTAACCTGTGTTCTTAAATAATACAAATCGAACTTGAATATGTATAAATGCATTATATTAGTCGTATTAAGTTAACAAAATGGAAGAAGTGCTTTTTTCATCTTAGTTCCATTACTACCATATATATATTCATATAAACATATATTTAGTAATGTTAACAGGATTGGCCGCGTGAAGGCGTGAACAAAGGGCTTTGTGGAAATTTTGGTGACTAGACTACCGAACGGCAGAGATACACCGCGGCGACAACCGCGTGTCTCGTAAACGAGGCACTAA
Source organism: Lasioglossum lativentre (assembly GCA_916610255.1). Classification (NCBI taxonomy): domain Eukaryota; kingdom Metazoa; phylum Arthropoda; class Insecta; order Hymenoptera; family Halictidae; genus Lasioglossum; species Lasioglossum lativentre. The sequence continues at coordinate 6,460,717 of OU744361.1, read as the reverse complement.
GCCACGTTTGAACCATGGATGGTTCGCAGGGTCACCAGCTGCCTGATGGACAGCAATTAAGCAGGAGTCGACATCGACTTCTGTTGCGAGCGACTAGCTACGCGTATTCGAACCGAGGGTTCCACTCGTCCCTCGGTCGGAACGTGCTCCGAATTCGGAGAGCACGCGGAGGTGAGGTTAAGAAACTACACCGAGCGTTTCACGGTACGACCATACCGTTGCACGATCCAGAGAAGAAGGAGGGCGAGTGACGATGGTAATGGCGGACAACGCCACACCATCCCCACTACACCGGTATCGAGGAGTGGGGGACCAGATCCCCACACTTTGCAATCCCAGAATACACTTAACGTTTATAAAATTATAAAGCAATATAAACAAATAATAGTAAAAGCATCAGCGTGATAAATATATACAACACTTTTGATTGAAACCCAAGACGTTGAATGTATTCAAACTTTAAACAGTATATTTGTATGTACAGCGTGTATGTACAGTAAAATACAGAATATACGCATATACATGCGCATACAGTGACTCTCATGAGTATTCGTACGCTCTTTAAAACAGAATAACTTTTTTATAATTGTACCAAACGACCGTGTTTTTTGTAAGCAATTAGAAGCATTGGTGTATTAAATGATTTAAAAAAAAGATTCACTAACCACGTAAAACATTTCTCGGTGTTATTAATAGGAAAAGAATAAAAAGTGCTACCATCAGCAGATTGTCTGCTGTTAATACAACAGTTACTGTGACAACACTTTTTATAGCGAATTCTTTTATCTTTATGATGCTCCATTGTATCAGATAAGCGCTTTTCTAACTACTATTTTTGACACAAAAAATTTATTATTTTGGTTACCTGTGTTCACTGTTCAGCGCACAACACTCACACTTTTTATTAAAAACAAAAAGATATTTATGAAAAATTAAAAGCCCCGCACATCTAACAGTAAATTAACCCTACCCTACGATCGTCACGAAAGCACTATCCCTGTTGAGACTTAGGCCGCAACTGTGCCGTAGAAATGCAAAAATTATAAAAACGTAAAATTGTAGCACCAATCGCCGCCAAAATAATAGCGGATTTCCCCCGTAATATGGAAATTCCGTTACCATGCTATAAGGTAGCCTCGCGCATCAACCCCAAGCAGGTACCCCTCGAGCGTACCCCTTCGATTTCGCGACGTAACAATAGCCGTCGATCGTCAATTCATTGTCGCTCGATCGTGGGCTGATCGGGAAAACATTTATGCCGAGAACCTGTGTTCCAAGATACACAAGAACACATAACTTTGTGTTCACAATAAATAAAAATTAAAAACTAGTCCGGACAATTGTGTATAACATTGCAAATTATTGTTAAATTTTTTAATTTTATACATCACTGCATTCTACGCATTGAAAACAGAAAAAGTTTCAGAGGAACCGTACGCCGTAAACGAACCGTTTGGTTACGAAAAATTGTAAAAAATTTCATTATGTTTTCAGGTACAAATGCACCTTGCTAGATTTTCTGTCCCTTTAAACGTCGTATTGTGTTCATGTAAGGCGTAAGGATACGCACGCAAACCATTGGGCCAAGCCTCACCGTCCAGGTAGCTCCTACCCAAGCGGCAGAGTAGTGGTAGGCTCATGCCTCTGTGTAACTGTTGAGGACTATTAATTAGATTTCTCATATCTTTTTTACTTATTTTGTAGTGCGTCTGTATGTTGGTATGATCGCGTGCGTAGTACGTCTGTATGTTGGTATGATTGCGTGCGTAGTACGTCTGTATGTTGGTATGATTGCGTGCGTAGTGCGTCTGTATGTTGGTATGATCGCGTGCGTAGTACGTCTGTATGTTGGTATGATTGCGTGCGTGGCGTGTCTACGCGGTTCGTGTGGAGTAGTCCCTCTCTCTGCCGTTGTCTGTCTGCCCGCATGGTCGTGAGTTCTTTTGTCTGCGTTAGCACGTGTTTGTCAGAGTGCAATAATTCTCAATATATTTTTGTTATAAATCGCAACAGTTCTTTTGTCTGCGTTAGCACGTGTTTGTCAGAGTGCAATAATTTTCAATATATTTTTTAATAAATCGCAACAGGTTATGGGCCCCTTATCGCCATATTGAAATTTTTTTTTTTGGACTTCTAACTATTGTATTGTATTATAAATAGTATTCAAATATCATATATACGAAATCATGGACTCCATCAAGTCGCAAATGGAAGTATTGTCTGAGGATTCGCAAGGCGAAGTAAATTATATCTCTTGGAGATTCAAGCTGAATCTAGCTCTGAGATCCAAGGATCTATTTTCAGTTGCAACGGGGCTAGAAGTGAAACCCGAAGGGGCAGTCACCGACGCAACTGTAAAAGCATGGATTAAAAAAGACCTTGAAGCACAGACACTTACAGGTCTAAACGTAAGCAGCAATATAGCCAGAAAGATTGCAAACTGCAAGACCGCACATCAAATGCTCGACAAGCTAGAGATAATTTACGGAAAGAAGTCTGATCTAACAATTGAAGGTCTGCAAAGACGTTTTTTTAGCTACCAATATGACACAACCAAATCGACTGTTGAAAACTGTCTGACGATTCAGCAATACGCAGAGGAACTGACTTTCGCACTGCATGGGATAATGTAAGTGGAGCTGACAAGACTCTCGATAAACTAATTGAGCGTCTGCGACTGGAAGAAGATAGGTTGAGTGAAAATGACAGACAGAAAACCTGAATCTTCAAACGCTCTAATTTCCAACTCCAGTGGGACGTCTTGGAAGTCAAATTCGCAGAAAAACTCGTCCGTTGAATGTTTTAAGTGCGGAATGAAGGGTCATGTGAAGAAACACTGTAAAAACAAGCCATGCACCAAATACATTGCATACTGCAAAAATAATTATGCTTGTAACGTCTGCAATCAAAAAGGTCACTTCGCAAGAGAATGTCCAAAGAGCACAAATGTCAGAAATAGTGGTGAAAAGAATAAGTCAGACCGTCGAGCCTTCATCACTGTAGGCCTAACGACTGCAGAATTGAGCAGCAAAAATTCTGGGGATGACTGCAGTGCGGAATGGTATCAGGATTGTGCCGCTACACAGCACATGACATTCAGAGCGGACTGGATAATAAACCCTGTCAAGCTTGACCAACCAATCATGGTTATGATTGGTGACGGTGCGGAGCTGGAAGGTGTTGCAATTGGCGACATACAATCAGAAGCGTTCAATGGACAAGAATGGTGCAAAATTGTTCTGAGGAATGTCCTTCATGTACCAAAACTAACCTTTAATCTTTTTTCTGTCACTCAAATGCTAGATAAAGGCTATGTACAAACTGCAAATGCGGACCAGTCTATCTTCAAAACATTGGACACGAAGGAAACTGTAGCAATTGCCAAACGAGATGGGAAATTATACCAAATGATGTTCCGTCAGGAGGAACCCAACAAGTGTCTGGTAAATACGTCTATTAGGATGTGGCATGAAAAATTGGCTCACCAAAATATCAGGTATGTCAGAGATATTTTAAAAAGACATGGCATTAAATATACGGATGATTGGGACAACTACACATGCACAGGGTGCATATATGGAAAACAACACCGTGTTCCTCATCCAAGAAATCCAAAAGTCGCTGCAAAACCCTTGGATGAAGTTCACGTAGATCTGTGTGAAATGAACGTCTTGTCATTGGGAGGAGCCAAATATTTTCTGTTATTTAAGGATGATTTCTCGCACTTCCGTACTGTGTATTTCCTGAAAACCAAAGATGAGGCTGCGTTGAGACTGAAAACATTTTTGAGATTGGCTGAAAATCAATTTGGCAGAAACGTCAAGTGTCTCAAATCAGATAATGGGACAGAGATAAAGAATGCGACTACTGAGAAACTATTGGAGGAGCTTGGAGTGTTTCATGCAAAATCAAGTGCTTATACTCCTGAGCAAAATGGCAGAATCGAAAGAGAAATGCGAACGGTAGTAGAGTCAGCCCGGTCTGCCATTCATAATCGAGGTCTGCGTGAAAATCTATGGGCTGAGGCTATAAACTATGCGGTATTCACTCTGAACCAAACTGGTATGAGCTCAATAAAAGACAGAAGTCCTGCTGAACTATGGTTTGGACGAAGAATGGACATCAACAAACTGAGAGGGTTCGGATGCGAATGTTATGTTCTAATTCCAGAGCATAAACGAGCAAAAACGCAAAGGAAATCACAAAAGGGGATTTTTGTAGGATATGATCTCGATTCTTCCAGTTACAGAATTTACCTGGAACATGAACGCAACGTTGTTAGCTCGGTCAACGTGATCTTTAATGAGAAGACAGGAACTGAAAATGCAGGTGGGACATTTGAGACTTCCTTAGATGATAACAATTGTAATACTTTCAGAGAAGAATCCGAAAGCTCAGAATCCGAAGATCCTGATACTAACAGCGAAAGTGACTACCGATCCACTGATGAGCCAAGTCCTGATACGCCCACAGAGTTAAATGATTCATCTGCTGCCTCTCATACGAGTAATCCTGAACAACGCGTTCTACGTAATCGTCAAACCTTAAAAACGCCAGCCAGATTCATTGATTACTTGTGGGGCCGTTCCTGCGGAGAAAATCATGCAGATGTGGCCATGATAGGAGAAGTCGAAGACATTTCGACAGCCGAGGCATTGAAGGACAAAAACTGGCACGAAGCCATGTCGGACGAGTTTGAGTCACTGACAACAATGAAGACTTGGGATTTGGTAGAGTCACCACGCCACACAAAGCCGTTGACTTGTCGTTGGGTATTGCGCCGAAAACAGGATGGTCGATTTAAAGCCAGACTTGTTGTCAGAGGTTTTCAGCAAAAGGAAGGAATAAATTACTTTGAAACCTTTAGTCCAGTTGCACGTTATGCATCGATTCGACTGATTCTTAGTCTGGCAGCTTCTGCAAAGATGAAGCTTATAACGTTCGATGTCAGGACTGCGTTCCTGTACGGTGATCTAAAGGAGGAGATTTTCATGCATCAACCTGAGGGCTTCAAAGATGGTACAAATCGGGTCTGCAAGCTAAGAAAAAGTCTTTACGGTCTGAAGCAGGCACCGAAAAATTGGAACGCGAAATTTTCAGAGTCCCTACAGGCACTTGAGTTCAGCAACACCGATGACGATCCATGCATATACTACAATAAAGACCGAAGTACTATAATAGCTTTGTTTGTGGATGACGGTCTTGTTGCAGGAACAAACAAGGAGAATGTACTGCAGATTCTTGATCGACTGAACAAGAAATTTAAAATAACATTTGACAGAAACTTCCCGAACGACATATCGTATTTGGGAATGCAAATTAAAAATGGTCCTCGTGGAATTTTCGTAAGCCAACCACAGTACACAGAGAAAATTGTGGAACGTTTTAAATTTGATATGTCAAATCCATCCTCAACACCGATGGAGCGGGGAATGGTTACAGATGAAGAAAATTACGTAAATGATCGACCACTGGGAAAGGCCGAACCATATCGAGAAGCCATAGGGAGTCTGTTATACTTGGCTACCATCTCTCGTCCGGACATCACCTTTGCCGTTAATTATTTGAGCAGATTCAATTGCGCGCCCATGGTAAGTCACTGGCGAATGATCAAACGTATTTTTCAGTACCTGAAGGGGACCATACATTTTGGGATATACTTTGACGGAGGTAAAGCACTCGTGGCCTATACTGACTCTGACTACGGAGGAGACACACGTACTGGGCACTCGACGAGTGGGGGTCTTATCATGCGAGGAGGCCCTATTGTGTGGTATACACAGAGGCAACGTCTGGTAGCAACATCAACGGCTGAGGCTGAGTACAGAGCAGCTGTATCATCCATCGACGAAATCTGCTGGATTCGACGTCTTGGAGCGGAACTCAAGATCCTGGAACCGCACAGGCCGACTCTCCTGCATATCGATAACCAGTCAGCGATACACATGTTGCACAATACTCACGAAGGAAAAATAACAAAAGGCAAGAAGCATATCGACATTGCGAGAAAGTTTGTACAAGAGCATATCGGAAAGACAGTTGAACTGAAACACGTCAGGAGCTCAGATCGACTTGCGGATATGCTAACGAAGCCACTGGCCCGAAAGATGTTTGAGTGTCTGCGGAGAAAGCTAATTAAGGAGGAGTGTTGAGGACTATTAATTAGATTTCTCATATCTTTTTTACTTATTTTGTAGTGCGTCTGTATGTTGGTATGATCGCGTGCGTAGTACGTCTGTATGTTGGTATGATTGCGTGCGTAGTACGTCTGTATGTTGGTATGATTGCGTGCGTAGTGCGTCTGTATGTTGGTATGATCGCGTGCGTAGTACGTCTGTATGTTGGTATGATTGCGTGCGTGGCGTGTCTACGCGGTTCGTGTGGAGTAGTCCCTCTCTCTGCCGTTGTCTGTCTGCCCGCATGGTCGTGAGTTCTTTTGTCTGCGTTAGCACGTGTTTGTCAGAGTGCAATAATTCTCAATATATTTTTGTTATAAATCGCAACAGTTCTTTTGTCTGCGTTAGCACGTGTTTGTCAGAGTGCAATAATTTTCAATATATTTTTTAATAAATCGCAACAGTAACTCTACACTCTACACCAGTGATGGGCATTTTTGCCTCAATTGAGGCAAGAGCGTCCCTACCACAGCGCCCACTGCCTCCCACCAGCATCCACCGTTACCATGGAGAAACAACGCGTTTCGCCCGTAGCGAGCAGTGCGCATGTCTCGCGTCCTCGCGGCCGCGAGAGCGAGCAGTGCGCGTTCGCGATGAAGGCGCGCGTTGCATGGAAGAGAGGTTGGTGGGAGAAGCCAGGCGTTTGGGGGGCCCCACCCGTGCCCGTCCCTGCTGTATAAGATAAGACTACAATTCTGAGATCGTTGATTCATTTTTGTAACTTGTTGATAATCCAACAAATTCCAATTAGAAAATCCCAATTCAAATTGAAATTCAAATTCAAATTCAAATTCAAATTCAAATTCAAATTCAAATTCAAATTCAAATTCAAATTCAAATTCAAATTCAAATTCAAATTCAAATTCAAATTCAAATTCAAATTCAAATTCAAATTCAAATTCAAATTCAAATTCAAATTCAAATTCAAATTCAAATTCAAATTCAAATTCAAATTCAAATTCAAATTCAAATTCAAATTCAAATTCAAATTCAAATTCAAATTCAAATTACAAAATGCGATTAAAGTAAAAGTTAGTCTTTATTTCACGGCGCGGATGGAAGCTCTTTACCATGAGATGTCTTAGCTTCGACTGACTTTATGAAGAAAAAGAATCGTTGGAAATACAATATGTAACGTAGACCTTACCTCTTCTCCGACGCCATTCTTCCATTCCCCGGCAGCAAGCATCCCCACATTTCCGCCACGACCCGGTCACGTGACGCGTTTCGTCTCTGTCGTGCATGTGTCACAATGTCATATGACTAATCCGGTGCTGGCAGAGGGAGGGTAACTTTTTCCCCTCAGTTCGAGTAAATTGACTCTGGGCCCCAGGTCGGCTCTAGGGGGTCCGAATAGGTTCCAATCGGTGCCCCGGGATTCTCAGAGCCTCACTGGACAATCGGCCCTAGGCGGTGCGTGGTAGCTCGGGATTCGGGATAGCTCGGGTTGCCCCAATTGACTACAACAGCGGTTTCCAACCTTTATGTTACTATGCCTTCCTAAAAAAAATTTTTTTTCCGCTCCTCCCTATCTTTTAATCGATATAATAATATAGACACGTTTTATATAATAATAACTTTACTTTTTCATAACATTAATTTTTTATTAATATTAAAAATTTTGGCGCCTCCCCTGGCAATAGCCCGCACCTCCCCTGGGGGGGCGCGCCTCCCCGGTTGGAAACCGCTGCTCTACAATGTCCGTATATGTCAGTGATGGGCAGCTATGACTGCGGCAGTCAAGAAGCTTCCCCCACCAACTACTCTTTCGTACGAGGGGGAAAACGAAGAGCGCGGGGCACCACTCCGCGGCGAAGGTGCGCGCTGCACGAAAGAGTAGTTGGTGGGGGAAGCCAGCACCTCAGGGGCCCCTACCGTGCCCATCGCTGCTCTACACAATCAAAACGTTATGAAATCCTTAACAATTTTTCCTGACTAAACGGTTCGTTTGCAGAATATAATTTCTCTCACACATTTTCTGTTCTCAATGCGTAGAATGAGTTAATGTAAAAAAAAATTAACATTACTTATCAATGTTATAAACAATTATGCATATATTTGTTTTTAAATATCCAACGGCCCAAAGGTGTAGAATCCCACTGTGGCGGTCTTTAGGTATAACTGTTATACGTGTAGCTCCGAAATCAAGTATTAATTCGATTATATGCAGCTGAGTAGTGAAACCAGTTGTAACAATAAACATTATAGTGTTACTAAAACTGCCCCGCGATGAAATCAGTTAAATCTGCATGAAAACGTGCTGTGTCGAATTGAAATGCCAACGTTTTACCTTTCTGTCATTATTTAATAAAAAGTTATTTGCATACCAGCGCTTAATTAAAAAAAATAGAATTCACGTAACTTTCTTACTTTGTAAGTAAAGTATTAACATACTTGCTTATAATTTAGTTTTTTACTTAATATCTCACAATAAATAAAGTTATTGTAAATAATCTGTGCGTATATATTGTGACGTTGCAAGTATGCAGCGTCCCTTCCCTACCCCAAGAATAGCGAAAAGAAAAACCGAATTACGTATGGACCGGGTCGATCCTGTCTCGAACCACGAATCTGCACGCGGAAAAGCGAGCGTTCCCCGAGGAAACAAAAATACCGAAATTCCAGCTGACGCCCGATACGTTTGCCGAGTACGGCTAAGTTGCAGGGGCGTATCATCAGGGCGACGAGACCGCCGAAAACTCCCGAAGCAGGAAACCAAGGCAAGGAGCGCCCGAAATCTGAGAAAGGCCGAACAACAATAGTCCATGCACGGGCGAATATAAAAGGAGTCAAAACACACGGGCCAATCAACCCGGAGGCGCCGACGTGGGACCAGAACCCCTACCGAACATCGTTCTTTTCGCGATCCCGTCGTCGCCTCACCCCGCTTAAAATGGGGTTCTAGCGTGGGTGGTGGACGAGACACCTGAGAGGGAACATCCTCACCGGTCGTTTATCGCAACCGGTAATTTCGCGAGTAATTCTCGGGCTCCTAGGTTCCGTAAGGACACGGCCCTGCGTAGCGCTAGATCGCCAGCGTGAAGTACGCCACTAGGGAATTTCGGCTAGGTCGCTAGAGTGGGGGGAACCAGAATCGATACGCGCCGTGGCGAGAATCGAAGGAATCACTGTCGTGCCGGCTCGCGTCGCGAGCGTGCAAAGCTGTTTTTGTACCGAAAGATTTCGTAGATTAGATTCCGCGTGCGGAGAGTGCTGGAGTGGAAAATCCCGACTGTCGAGGGAAGGAAACATCGCCGCCTTACTAGTTCCGAAGGATACCGATTCCGAGTCACGGTAAGTCGACATTGATTCCGTAAACTCGTCTACGAGCGAGCTCGTTAATTTCGCGGGGGGCACGAGCCGATCGTCGACTCTGTCCCCGATATTCGCGTGTGCCGAGGCGCTTCCCGCCTCGTGCCCAGGGCTCGTACCGATCCGACGGTACTTTGAGCCGATTCAAGAGGTTCCCTCCCGTTAGCATATCGGAAGTTTTCCTCGGGGGAACCGACAGCGTCGTGAGATAGTTCCTTTTCGCGGACATTACAGTACGCGTTTCGCGAAGGTAGGAATCGCCATTTCGCGGGAATTAGATATCGCTTAGATCGCGCGAGCCGTTACCATCTCGTTCGCGGAAACTTTCGAATTTCCCGAGAACGATCGCGACAGTCGCGACCCGTGCGACGAACGTCTTCGCACGTCGACAACCGCGCGCTGCGAACCTCCACCTTATCGCAATCCTGTACAAGGAGCGCGGGCTCCCGGTTGCGGCCACGTGGCCGCGCGCCTGTAATTATCGACGACTAATTAAATGACTGAGAGCGAAAATAGAATTCGTTAATTTCGCCTGTGAGATCCGCCCTGCCGTGAGGGCTGTCCCCGCTATTCCCGTGTCCGAATTTCCGACTCCTCGCGCCTTCCTCTCGACCTCGCGCTTCTCGATATTCGGCCTTCGCGTCAGCTGACTCGCGAGCCAACCGCGAGAACGTTTCGTGCGGTACCCTTCCGGTACCTGGCGCCCGAACTTGTCGAATCACGTCAATCTTGATCGAATTTCGAGAGGTGCGTTTGTCCTGGGTGGACCGCGTCCGCACGGCCGCGCGCGGCCCGGCCTCAGCGCCTATAAAATCCCGGAAGTTGCCGTTCTTCCCCGTACTCGGTCCGACGGAAAAAGGGCAACGTGACAATATATATATATATCTGTTTATTACATTTTGATGTAATTATATATATAGCTATATATATGCATTCCTAGATCGAAATGTAATGAAAAACCTATAAAATATGCATATTATATCAAACTGTAATACGAAAATTATAAAAACGAATACATTAGGAAGGCGTAAAACATAACATTAATAAATTGTTCGTTAACGATGCATATAGAATAAGTAATTTTTGCAATAAGTAAAAAAAGGCTTTAAATGTCATATTCAACATTTAAACCGAAGAATCACGTATGTTTGTTCCCGCCAAATCATATTAAATACACGTATGCGAATGGAGTATAAAATTTTCTCTACGAGCTAACAGACATACTTTCTGGTGCTAATAATGTTCAGAAATCGTGTTTTATCGGTAACGTTGGGTGGTGACACTGAGTGGTAATGGGGTCACTCTGGGGTGCTAGCACCCCAAACCGACGGCCGCCAAAATACATTGGGTGTCAGGTCTATTTCCATATCTCGTCGGTGGTATTACCACCGACGAGATATAGAATAGACCTATAATCTTATGGGACTTCGTGTCTCATGTTCTGAAATACCGACCGTTCAAAAAACCGGAGGTTTTGGTATGCCCTCTACGATTTAGAGTGGCGAGTTTAGGAATTATGTCGAATTTCAGATTTCGAAGGCGCAGTTGCCAAATCACATCCGAAAATATTTGTCGCGTGGTTGCCAATTTACTGTTACTGCCGTGTAATGCACAGCGCGCATTTCTGCTATTTTCCATGTTACAGTAACAATTTTGGAAAAGTAAACGAAACGAGTCGAGTCAGTCAATACATGATTAATTCCACCTGAATACATACACATTAGGGTATCTTTTATTTGTTCTTGTCAAACATTTTTTCAAAATTTCTTTTACACAGCACCCCACAGAGTTATTCCGAATAATTAAAACAAAATCTGTGCAAAGTTTGAGCTCGATCGGATACCGGGACAACGTACCCCAACTAGATTAAACATTACAATAATTAATTTAAGATTCATAAAATCGTTTATCTCGAATATCTTTTAAACTATATATTTACTGCGTCCAAAAAAATGTTCAACAAAACATGTTGATCTGGACAGGCTGCGTATTTTATATCGTTTTACTTTTTTTCGTAAAACACACGGTTTCCGAAAAATTGAAAAAAACCTTGGACCCAAATCCAACAATTTTTTCTGAAAGGAATCGGAAGAACATCTGATAAACAAAATAAAACAGATTGACCCGGGCGGGATTCGAACATGGTCCAAAAAATCATCAGCGGTTTCGCAGTCCGAGACCATAGCCGCTGCACCAACCGGCGCGGCGCCCTTGAAAGTAGCTTCGAAATATTCGAATGTAACGACATGTATTATATTCTCATTTTGTACTACGCAAGTTTTAAAGTCTGGAAAATATTTCTCTGAACGTAGGATTGTTTAATATTACATAATATATTTTTTAAATTCAGAGAAAAGAGGTATAACTTAGGAAAAACGCTGAAAAAAGTGATTTTTATTTTTTTCTCCTATGACGCACCACACTCAGGGATTTGAAAAAATTGAGCATAATACTTATGATAATATCTCATTTCTAAATTAAATCTGTAGTAGTGCTCTTTCGATTTCTATACGAAATCTGCATTTTTTCGTGTTTTTCGCGTTTTACAAACAGAGTTTGCAACGGAAAAATCTGAAAATGATACCTAATATGTGGCTTAGTAACCAAAATGTGTCAGAATTTTTAACTATCAATAAATCGGGAAAATGGGTCCAAAACTGGTATTTCGACTTTCCTCAATAACTACCCTTACAGATAAGATACGGGGCTGTAACTTGGCAGAGCGGGGTCTTTTTGGGTAGGGTATTGGCGGCTATCATTGCTGGGGTTACGTACCCCATTTCCGAACTCGGTTTTGGGGCCCCAGGCAGGGTCTCGTCGGTACTGCTGGAACTAAAATAGGCTGACAGCACAAACGAGATATACGAATAGGATTCCTATATCTCGTTTGTGCTGACAGCTTTCTTAGGGTACGCGTCCATCTGAGAGTTTGTAGAACCCCTCTTTTTTTGTAATAATAACCAACTTTTAAATATTATAACTAATTTAAAACACTAAATAAAAGTAAAATAAGTAAAGAAAATTATAAATAAGTGTACAACAGTGTACATATGCATTATGTGTGTGAAAAGTATAAATGCGAATGGCAACGACTAAATAGTTAGTAGTTAATTTTTTTCTAAACGCAGTTCTCTTAATAAGACCTTCACCCTTAAGAAAGTAGAACTCAAAAATTAAGACTTTTAAAAAAATATATAATACATAGAATCTCCAGAAAAAAAATCTGCAATTAAAGAAAAGTAAGTTCCGCAAGTTAAAAAGAACACATTTGTCGCTAATGTTAATTGATAAAAGATAATAAAACCACACTTCAATTTTCAAAGGTCATATGTACCCGGGTTTGGTGATGAAATTCGCTCCCGACGAGTTTTTAATCGAGCTTTGGCCATTCGATAGCCTACCCAGAAAGACCCCGCTCTGCCAAGTTACAGCCCCATAATATCTCATCTGTAAGGGTAGTTATTGAGGAAAGTCGAAAAACCGGTTTTTGGCCCATTTTCCCGATTTATTGATAATTAAAAATTCTGAAAAAATTCTGACATATTTTGGTTACTAAGCCACATATTAGGTACCATTTTCAGATTTTTCCGTTGCAAACTCTGTTTGTAAAACGCGAAAAGATTTAATTCAGATATGAGATATTATCATAAGTATTATGCTCAATTTTTTTTCAAATCCCTGAGAGTGGTGCGTCATAGTTGAAAAAAATAAAAACCACTTTTTTCAGTGTTTTTCCTAAGTTATACCTCTCTTCTCTGAATTTTAAAAAATATATTATGTAATATTAAACATTCCTACGTTCAGAGAAATATTTTTCAGACTTTAAAACTTGCGTAGTACAAAAAGAGAAAATAATACTATGTCGTTACATTTGAATATTTCAAAGGTACCTTCAAGGGGGCCGGTTGGTGCAGCGGCTATGGTCTCGGACTGCGGAACCGCTGATGACTTTTTGGACCAGGTTCGAATCCCGCCCGATTCAATCTGTTTTTATTTGTTTATCAGATGTTTTTTCGATTCCTATCAGTAAAAATTGTTGGATTTGGGTCCGACGTTTTTTTCAATTTTTCGGAAACCGTGTGTTTTACGAAAAAATGTAAAACCATATAAAATACGCAGCCTGTCCAGATCTACAGGTTTTGTTGAACATTTTTTTGGACGCGGTAAATATATAGTTTAGAAGATATTCGAGAAAAACAATTTTATGAGCCTTAAATTAATTATTTTAATGTTTCATCCAGTTGGGGCACGTTTTCCCTGTATCCAATCAAGCTCAAACTTTGCACAGATTTTGTTTCAATTATTCGGAATAACTCTGTGGGGTGCCGTTATAAGAAATTTTGACAAAATTTTTTGACAAGAGCAAATAAAAGCCACTCTAATGTGAAAGTATACATATACAGGGTGTCTCAAAATTCCTTCAGCTCCCGGAAATGGGCGGTTCCTGAGGTCATTTGAAGCGACATTTTCCTTTTGCAAAATGTTGTCCGCGGCTTTGTTTAGGAGTTATTAACGAAAAAAAAAGGACCAACCAGAGCGCGCCTAGTCGGTCGGTGGCACGGTCAGCGCGGCGAGCCGGGGGGAGGACAGTGTTGTCGGTACGCCGCGATGTAACAGACAACAGTTTCTCGATTATGTCCCGATTTCGATGAGCTTTGGATATGTTGTAAAGACCACGATTCTGAACAACATTTCCCTTTAGACTTTTTGCCTCGCGTCTTTAGTTTACGATATATTTGTCATTCGGTGACGAACTGCACAGATGTCTTCAGGTGTACGACAGTACCGAAAGCTAAGGGTTGTACGGTCAGGTCAACGAACTGTACAGCTGATGGTAGATAGCAGGTATACGACAATCACATGTTTCGGTTTTCCTGCAGATTTGTACGCAGAGTCGATAGGTTACTGTTCGAAAACGTCGTCCGTCTCTCTTTTAGAAAGTTTCTTAAGGGAGGCATAGGACAATAGGGACCCTAAAACGCCACGCCGACCTGATATTTCTACCTCTTGCTGGGTGAAAGGACGGACGACCTTTTCGAACAGTAACCCATCGACTCTGCGTACAAATCTGTAGGAAAACCGAAACATGTGATTGTCGTATACCTGATATCTACCATCAGCTGTACAGTACGTTGACCTGACCGTACAACCCTTAGCTTTCGGTACTGTTTTTACAAATATCTCGTAAACTAAAGACGCGAGGCAAAAAGTCTAAAGGGAAATGTTGTTCAGAATCGTGGTCTTTACAACATATCCAAAGCTCATCGAAATCGGGACATAATCGAGAAACTGTTTTCTGTTACATCGCGGCGTACCGACAACACTCTCCTCCCCCCGGCTCGCCGCGCTGACCGTGCAGCCGAGCGACTAAGCGCGCTCTGGTTGGTCCGTATTTTTCGTTAATAACTCCTAAACAAAGCCGCGGACGCCATTTTTGTTAAGGAAAATGTCGCTTCAAATGACCCAAGGAACCGCCCATTTCCGGGAGCTGAAGGAATTTTGAGACACCCTGTATATACAGGGTGAGTCCGAAGAAACAGAACACCGAAATATCTCCGTTACTTTTCGTTGTAAAAAAAAACTTCTTAGGACAAAGTTACACTGTTTGAGGGGCCACATGTAACGGTGTAAGGGAAAAAATTTTCAAGGTCATTTTTTTATGAGATTTCAAGGTCATCGATGTTTTTTTAAATGGAATGATATATCTTCGTTAACGTAATGTTGTAGCTGACAAAGTAACAAATTCATCCATGTAACACAATATGACCTACAAATGGTTAGGTTATGAGACACCATAGTGGTTGGGTTGTGAGACACTAGTTTTTTGTACTAGAAACGAACTAGAACTGTCAAATATCGTTGTTTGTGTTAGAGTTAAGTATTTATTTGTCATTTAATGTTTGTTTTGGTTTATTTTTTCAATTTATAGTCATGTCAACTCCAAGAAATTCGCCCGCAAACAAAGAAATTAATTATAATGCCGTGCTTAATGCCGTTAAAGATCATTTGCTGGAGAAGAAAGGCAAACATTGTGACAGCAACTTGGATGACAAAGAGGAAGATGATTATTAAATCCTTCCATCCATTATATTTTTTTTACTTTTCTTCGCCATTCTTTGCTTTTTTTATTTTTTTTTTTGCCACTTAATGTCTTTAAAATAAATGAAAATTCATTTTTGCTTAAAGTTACATGAGTTTTACTGTATATTTGACCACTTTTAGTTGATTTTTTCGAGTGTCTCACAACCCAACCACTTTTTTCAGGAAGCCAGAAAACATGTCCTCGGAAAATTGACCTTTAAATTTTACTTGTTGATCAAATCACTAAACCTTTTTTGGTATAAAAGTTGCGTATTTCCTTCACCTTTCCAACGGTATATAAAACTCTTTGATATTTTCATCAAGCAAAAAGTTACTCCTGGCGGGGTGTGCAAGCCGGGTATACCCAATAATTTTCTTAGCGTCACACAGTGGTCCGGATTGGAAAATCGTGACCCATTATGTTATAACTTTTGAACCAGTAGAGATATTGCAATGTAATTTTCACTAAAATTCATTTGAAAAATAGTCAATTTTAACTATAGACAAATAAATATTTTTTTCATTTGTTAAACAATAATTTTTAATTATTTTCCATTGATATTTTTTATTAAAATAAAATTGTTTAAGTATAATCTTACAAACTATTTTTTACTTTCTAAATATGTATTTTATATTTATGTGTCATACAAATAAAGTTTTATGGAATACGTAAAATATAAATTCGAAAAATCTTGTTGTAATCAACAGATACAAACATTACGGAAGAGATAGAAAGGCATCACAAGCGCGTCAAAAGATATTTTTTATAATAATTTATAATAATTATAATTTTTTTATTGCGAAATCGTGAACCAGTTTTGTGTAACTTTTAAATCATAAAAGATATTGGCATGAAACTTGAAATGGATAATGTGGAAATGTCAAGCTATGGATAGGTTAAAGAAAAATTGTATCATTATTGTTAACAAATGAACAAATGAAACATAAACAGTTCCCTAACGAGCTGGTGGCACTCGTTCTTCGCGGAGTTTCATCCATCCCGCGCGCAGAATTGATGTAGCGTCGATGCATTAAAAGAGTAATAATTTGTACCGGGGGAAAATATTTTTTTGGGATCATGTAGGGGAAGGCATGCCGAAAATATTCCGATATGATAGAATGTTGAATTTTGCGGAACTTAAAAGATATCCTCTATCAATGAAAAACAATCATAAGAATCTTTCATCTTTTATTCAGCACTACTTTCTTAATCTATTCTATACAGTAATTATTAATTTTAGGTATGATTTCTCACCGCCGAAGAATGCTTTTTATCGAGAAATAAACGTCGAATGAAAATATTAAATGGAATCGTCAAGATTCTTAGAAGAAGAAAGGCAATTTCATTGGAGAAAAAACATCATTTCTAAAATGCTCGACTTTAAGATTCGTTTTCTCTAAAACTTTTTATTCAATTTCATTAATATTTTATTTATGAGATATATGGACATTTAGAAACAAGAATCCGTTTAGTCGAAGCCGATACCTAAAAGTCGATTTTTGACCAAATGGGTCACGATTTTCCAATCCGGACCACTGTGCGTCACCCCCAACCAGTTGGTACCGGTATTTGGCGTAGATACATTGAGAGTGGGTGGTTGAGAGATAGTCTTCATCGTGTAACACTGCATAGCGTAAAATCGTTCACCGGAGGTGGTAGGTGGTTGCTGGAGAAATGGGATACCGTTTAAACATGTCTCTTGGCCATCGCTCTTCGTGAGGACACTTCGGGTATCGGTGCTGAACGAGATGGGCTGCAAGCATTGTTCGCGTCGCGTCACCCTCGAAACAGAGCCCTCTGCTCTGGTTCGTTCTTGTTTCTCTCTTTGAAAGTATCAGAGCCTCCTGCTCTGATTCGCCTTTGGTCCCCCGTGGATCGGAGACTTCTTCTCCGATTCACACCTTTTGCTCCGCAATAATTACTCGACATACTGCGTTAATATAAGTTCGCCGTTGTTAGGAAAGGGAGCCAGAAGGAATATTGAATAAGTTTCTGACTCCCTTTCCGTGTATCTTGTGCAGCTACCTCTTCGTGGTGAAACCTGGGCAATCGGTATTATCCTCTATTTGTAAGAACTTCTAGTATCTTACAAATAGTGGATAATATCGAGCTAATAGCTACACACTTAGAATATCCGTTAATATTGTGTTACGTCACACGTGGGGTCTAGGAAGAATAATACGTTTTGCCACGCTTTACGTAGGGTGTGTCACGCCGTTCCGTTGCCAGAGAGAGTATGTCGGGATGGGATCCCCGGTCGGCTGGACCTAGTCTGCCTGACCGCGAATTGAATTACACACACGCAATCAGCTGGACCTAGTCAGCAAAGATTGTGGTGAGTATGGTATACCGAACGGCTGGACCCAGTCCAGGAAGAGAATTAGAGAATGCACAATCAGCTGGACCCAGTCCGCAAAGATTGTGGTGGGTGCGGAAACGCGAACGGCTAGATCCAGTCCGCAAAGATTGTGGTAGTGGGGGAACTCGAGCGGCTGGACCTAGTCTGCCTTGCTCGAGCGTATAGGTATGGGACAGGGGGGAAATCTGGTTTGTGACTCCTCTCACGACTCTGGTCTCCGAGACACACACATCCACATACGCAGGTGAACCGATTCCCTTACTGGTCCGCACGCAACAATATCGACGTACGAGGGGATTAGGGAGAAGGTGGTGTATCCTCTTAGTTTGAAGGTCAAAACTACAAATAGTTCTAAATGCCCTCGGCTTCATCATCGAGAACGCTGGAAGTAGGTTAATTGGTAAGGGGTTTGGTTTGAGGAAGGTAAACGCGCACAGTCGTTTTACTGGATGGTGCACTGATGAATACTGGTGAAGATTTCTGCGATTGTTCTCTAATTCTTCCCTCACCGAGGGTGGTCCGTTCGTATCGATGGGTAAACTGGAACTGTCCTCTGAAGATTTGGTTCGTTGATGGACCTCGAAATCCAGTTGACTAGTTGAGTTCGTTGTTGAATTTCGTGAAGTAATTCGTTTCTAAGTTTGCTGTCAGCTGTAGCTTCAGAGATCTGGTGTGGACTGACTCCGTTGGTGTCCAGCTGCTTCCCTTGTAGTCCAACGTTGGTGGTAGGGGATAGTCCCAATCACGTGTCGGGTTGTTCCAGTGGAAGGGGTACCGGATCACTGAAGGTGGATCGATGCTCCTGCGACTTAGTCCGTTATTCAATTTTGTGAAATAAATCAGTTCTGAGACTATGTCCTTTATCGTATTTCGTGAAATAATTCGGCTGCAGGAGTGATGTTGCCGGTTTGAACTATCGATCACTAATGATCGATTTGATCTGTTGTCTCGATGATTTCGACTTCTGGTGGGGGCACTGTGACGTAGTAGGTTCACTAGACCAGAACGGATCGGATCGTACCGATAGGGAGGCGGTCCCTTGAAACTTTATTCTTACGAGATCTGATACAGTGCCGTATGAATGAGGGGGCGGGCCCCTCGAAAATGTACAACAGGAACGGCCTGAGCTTGTGAAAACAGGACGGACTATGGTCACGAATGTCACAATTGTATACCAGAATGTAAGATATCCTACATGTAAGAACAAATGTATTGAAAGATTTTCAATAAAGTTCTTGTAAATTAATATCCATGATTATTTCAAACCTATTCCCTTCAGTAACATTTTGCAATGTCACCTTCCCTCAGAACAAAATATATCAGTGATGGGCCCGGTAGGGGTCCATGAGTTGCCTGCGTCTCCCACCAACCTCTTCGGCTATGGTAAAATGTAGGAGGGGGGAAACGAAGGTACTGGTAGGCACGAGGTACCGCTGTGCAGCGAAGGTGCGCGCTGCACGAAAGAGTGGATGGTGGGGGAAGCTCCGCGAATCTTTCTTGACTGTGGCAGACAAAAATGCCCACCACTGAAATATGTTATTCAAGCTGGTTCATTTGATTTTTGTATTAACGCGAATAATTTAGGGAGAGGCGAAATCTTTAGCGAAAATATCATAATTCAAATAAAATTTATATGAGCTGTGACGTTGCAAGTTTGCGACGTCCCTGCTCTGCCCCAAAAAGAGAATGTAAAACCAACGTACGCATGGACCGGGCCGATTCCGTCGAAGATCTCGAATCCGTACGCGGAAAAAGCGATCGTTTCCCGAGGAAAAGCACACCGAAAAATTACAGCTGACGCCCGATACGTTTGCCGAGTACGGCTGAGTTGCAGGAACGTATCCACAGGGCGACGAGACGGCCGAAGGTCCCCGAATCAGGGCGCAGATTAAAGATTAAAGGAGCGCCCGAAAAATGAGGGAGGTCGAAAAACCATAGTCCGTGCACGGACGAACATAAAAGGAGTCGTCACACACGGGCCAATCAACCCGGAGGCGCCGACGTGGGACCAGAACCCCTACCGGACACCGTTCTTTTCGCGATCCCGTCGTCGCCCTCACGCCGCTTAAAATGGGGTTCTAGCGTGGGTGGTGTGGGAGACACCTGGGAGGGCGTACCCTCGCCGGTTGCTTATCGCAGCCGGTAATTTCGCGAGCGATTCTCGGGCTCCTAGGTTCCGAAAGGACGCGGCCCTGCGTAACAATAGATCGCCGGTGTGAAGTACGCCAATAGGGAATTTCGGCTAGGCCGCTAGAGTGGGGGGAACAAGAATCGATACGCGCCGTAGCGAGAATCGAAAGAATCACTGTCGCCCCGGCTCTCGTACAGCGAACCGAATTATCGTTTTTCCGTTACCAATCACGGTAGAAGTTCCGCGTGCGGAAATCGCGCGTGCAGTTTCGTGCGCCCGGATTTATCGAAGTCGAGACCATCTTTGTCGACGAAAGGCGAACAACGAATAACGGTAAGTCGACAGTGGTTCCAGATTCTTGTACACGAGTCAGTTCGTTCGTTTCGCGGGGGCACGAGCCGAATTCGACTCTGTCCCCGAGATTCGCGTGCGCCGAGGCGCTTCTCGCCTCGTGCAAGGGCTCGTACCGATCCGACGGTGCTTTGAGCCGCATTTAGTGTTTCCCTTACGATAGTATATCGGAAGCTTTCCTCGGATTAACCGCCTGCTTCGTTAAGATAGTCCTTTCGCGAGCGTATCCATCGTCTTTTCGCGGGTATTACGGATCGCGCGAAGTACGCGTAATAATTTCGATCGCGTGAGCCGTTAACATCTCGTTCGCGGAAACCCACGAATTTCAAGGGAACGATCGCGACAGTCATGACTCGGGCGTCGATCATCTTCGCCCATCGACAACCGCGGGCTGCGAACTTCCAACTTCTCGCTATCCTGTACAAGGAGCGCGGGCTCCCGGTTGCGGCCACGTGGCCGCGTTATTGTAATTCTTGACGAAACATTAAATGACTGAGAGCGAAACCCGAGTTCGTTAATTACGCCTGTGAGATCCGCCCTGCCGTGAGGGCTGTCCCCGCTATTCCCGTATCCGAATTTCCGACTCCTCGCGCCGTCCTCTCGACCTCGCGTTTCTCGAGATTCGGCCCTCGCGTCCGCTGACTCGCGAGCAAATCGCGAGGACGTCTCGTGCGGTACCCTTCCAGTACCTGGCGCCCGAACTTACCGATTCACGTCAGCCTCGATATAATTTCGAGAGGTACGTTTGTCCCGGGTGGACCGCGTCCGCACGGCCGCGCGCGGCCCGGCCTCAGAGCCTGTAAAATCCCCGAAGTTGCCGTTCTTCCCCGTACTCGGTACGACGGAAAAAGGGCAACGTGACAGAGCATGTGCACAAACAGTCACAGTAAACAGCACAAAGTTGTAATGGTTTTGTTGAAATACTAACAATGCAAAATATTGAATCACGCACGAATGAAAGTTTAAACTTTTAGATTTTTCAATATATGTACCTTCATAAAATTATTACGAGTGAATTGAGGTGCTTTTCTTATGGGACCTGATATTTTGTATTGCATATTCAGATTGCACGCAAAAAAATATAGAAGTTTTCCATAGTTTATTTCTGTTAAGTTGTTTATTAATCTATTTCAGAGCAGGTACTGTCCTTTACTGTTTGTCCTGTAACTTGTGCAAATACTTTATTAAAGATGAAATCTTTAATTTCAAAAATGTGAATTCATACATTGGAGTTCATTTTCTGTCGAATGTAGGCATTTTCGAGAAAAACGTATGAGACAAAACTTTTGTTATTTTTTTCATACAATCTGAATATGCAGTGAAAAATACCGGGTCCCATTTTAAAAAACGACTTCCGGTCTGAAAATCCTATTTCCGGTTGGTACCGGAAATTGAAACTACCACCATTCGATAGAGCGTACCCGAATTAGTTATCAAATTTTTTTTAGTTTTCACTAAAAATCACTCTCCACAATTTTAATAGGGGTGGACGGGTGGTCTAGGACACCCTGTATATACAGGGTGTCACAAGAGTACTTTAACACCCGGAAATGGGAGGTTCCTGAGGTCATTTCAAGCGCCATTGTCCTTTTGCAAAATGTTGTCCGAGGCTTCGTTTGGGAGTGATTAACGAAAAACACGGACCAATCAGAGCGCGAGCTAGACGCGCCAGGAGTATCTACTCGCCCTAAGCGTTAGCGGTACCCCGCGACGAGGCATCGAACAAGAGAAGGAGTAGAAATTGAACGAATGGAATTAAAAACTCACTTATTCAGCTGTAAATCCACTTGCTGCTTCGAAATGTGTGTCACGAGGCCACGCGGTGACGAACTGCGTGACATAGCTGGCTTCAGGTATACGGCATTGTCCCGAACGATAAGGGACGTACGGTCAGGTCAACGAACTGCACAGCGGGTTGTAAAACGACAACCTAAGGGATGTGCGGTCAAGTAAACCATCTGGGCTTTCACCTTTACTTTCCAAACGATAAATAAATCGTATGTTTGTTTCCCAGTGGCCCAGTGACACACATTTCGAAGCAGCAAGTGGATTTACAGCTGAATAAGTGAGTTTTTAATTCCATTCGTTCAATTTCTACTCCTTCTCTTGTTCGATGCCTCGTCGCGCGGCACCGCTAACGCTTAGGACGAGTAGATACTCCTGGCGCGTCTAACTCGCGCTCTGATTGGTCCGTGTTTTTCGTTAATAATTCCCAAACGAAGCCTCGGACAACATTTTGCAAAAGGACAATGGCGCCTGAAATGACCTCAAGAACCTCCCATTTCCGGGAGTTGAAGTACTTGTGACACCCTGTATATATTGATAAACAAGGAAGAATTTATACTATTCGTATACAACATGTGAAATTTTCGAGAAGAATAAACGGAAATCAACTCACCCAGGAGATATTATCTCTTTATCGATATATACAGGGTGTCCCAAAATTCCTTCTGCTCCCGGAAATGGGAGGTTCCTGAGGTCATTTCAAGCGCCATTTTCCTTTTGCAAAATGTTGTCCGCGGCTTTGTTTAGGAGTTATTAACGAAAAACACGGACCAATCACAGCGCGAGCTCGACGCTCGTTGGCATGTTCAGCCAACCGCCTGCCGGCTCGCCGCGCTGAACGTGCCAGCGATCGTCGAGCTCGCGCTCTGATTGGTCCGTGTTTTTCGTTAATAACTCCCAAACGAAGCCTCGGACAACATTTTGCAAAAGGAAAATGGCGCTTGAAATGACCTCAGGAACCTCCCATTTCCGGGAGCAGAAGGAATTTTGGGACACCCTGTATATTTCTACTAGCTTTGCTTTACGCTCGGTTTCTATATATATATATATCCCAGTAAGCAAAATGCTCTGATTCTGCTCAGATTTGGACAGCGCTTCTGCCATCAGAAGCTAATACTTCTACTTCCGCATTAGTAATTGTGTCTGACGGCAGGGTGTGCCGGCACAAGCTGAGGGCAGAATACGGGCAGATGGAAGGCACACCGTGCCTTCGTTATACAGGGCAGGTCGGTCGCACTAATGTGGTGGATATCGATCATGTGGATTATTATGTCGGTAAAGTGAATTTATATTGTATAAATTAAAAAAATAACTGAGTCTGTCGACAGGATTTGAACACCGGACTTCCGCGTGAGAACTTGACACGCTACCATCACACCACGGTTCTTGTTATAATCTTGAAAGAATATTGTATTTCATGGAAGCAATGAAACTTTAATTGTCAATACATATCTCGAAAACTATTGAGTTTCTACACCTAGAATGGTATATGCATATTCGTAAACAAGGAGGACGGTGCGAAGTTTCAACACCATCGGTGTCCCGAATGTCGCGATGTCTCCTTGTTAGTATGGGCAGTGTCCTCAAATAAATTATGTAATTATATAATATAAATGATTCTTATTTCCACACTTATAACTTCGTAATGAATTCAGATAATTTATGTATTTACAAATGCAACATTTGGTGTTCTACACAAGTTGTGTTACTTCTTCGATGGTTTTACTTGGCACTGTTTTACAAAAGTAATCTTTGAATATTTGCCATGTGTCCAAAAGTTAATAATAATTTTGTCGGTAAAAAGGACAAGTGATATACATTTATACAACAGAAATGCACATTACCGACATAATAATCTACATGATCGATATCCACCACATTAGTGCGACCGACCTGCCCTCTATAACGAAGGCACGGTGTGCCTTCCATCTGCCCGCATTCTGCCCGCATTCTGCCCTCAGTGTGGGGTCGGCTTTACCTCTCCGCGTGCGGCGGAGTGGGGACAGCCGAGCCTGCGCACAAACCCCCTAGCGACAGGTGTCGGCCATTCTGGCCGGACACCTTCTTCTTGTCCTGGCGCTTACATCGAACGGTCGCGCTCGGAGAGTCGTTGACCTGTTCAATAAAGTGTTAGTTGTTTATTATAATCGGGCATCGATTCACTGAACTCTCCCGCGGATTGTGGGTACTGCCGGCGAGAGACTACGGACCATATATACAATTGGTGAAGGAGAAATCCAGCTTCTCCTCACTCCATTTACCTACATCAGGTTGTGGCGAGCACACCCTGCCGTCAAACGCTAATACTTCTACTTCCGCATTTGTCATTGTGTCTGCTGGCACGGTGTGCTGTCCAATTTAGAGCAGATAGAGGGCATACTCGGCTTCGAGTGTCGTTCTGACGCCATAATGCCCACCATCTGCTCGCATCGTATGATTGCAGGCTATGATCGATATCGGCTCGAAGCAGATCTGGTTGACTGGGTATATATAATCTGAGTATCTGAAAAGAGAAATAAAGAGAGCGGCACACGCGCGATTAAATAATGTATAAACCGACAATAGCGTGAGGTTAACACGAATATTAAGTTTAATAATTTGAACGTTTCGAGGAGAAGAAATATGAATAACTTAAGAAGTAAGATAAATGGAAAGATGGAATAGATTATCGAAAGGCCAAGACCTTTGCCTGAATACAATACTAAGTACTGAATATTCGCGACAACTCCCGCTTTGATAGCCTTACGGACTACCCCGACACGCACCTCGCGATTATACGTCGAAGAGTGATCGCAATTCGCGATTTTTCGGCAGACGTGCTTGCCGGTTCCGAGAGCCATCCCCGCTTTGCGGTGGGCGATAACCAATCAGATGTGGAATTTGGTGCGCGACAATGTTCTCCTTGTTGCGGCATGCGCTCTCTTTGTCTCCTACTATAGTCTACGGTTTTTCTATGTATCTATCCGCTTCGTATGGCGCGACTTTGATATGTCCTTATTTACACGGCTACGTGTCGGTTTTCGGTTATCGGGGAAAGTACAAGTCCTGTACGATGTACGGCATGTATAGCTAGGGTACCTAACCTAACCCACAACGCTAAGCGTTGCTATCGCGCCCTGCACAACAACATTCGAACGGACCTTGTCCTTTCCTCGATGATCGATACATATGGTTTTTGCATACATGGTTATTGACTGGCATGTCTTCGTGGTTCTTAACAATACCCGGTACTGACTTTGAAATTACCGATTTCCCGTGTTTTGGGACGATGTTGATTTCAAGGAAGGTATGCGTTTTACATATAAGGTGTAACAATCGCGATGCCGTAGAGAAGAATGATTTTAGTTTTATCACATCAAAGACCGTTCTGCGTTTGATTAGTGTTTTATCGCGCCTTTCTGACTGACTGACGTTCAGAAAGGAGGGATATTTCGGAGAAATTGCGAGGAATGATTGAGAACTGAGTGGACTGTATTTAACTGGTTTGACTGGCTAAATGTAACGGACAGGTTTGAATTAAATTTTGTGAAGGAGAATGAAAGGGTGAATATCTGAATTAACAATAACTTAACTATATTTAAACACTAATATACAACTGAATTGAGAAAGTGATTAAGACCGAGAGTGTGCTAGCTTGA
This sequence comes from Lasioglossum lativentre, assembly GCA_916610255.1. Taxonomy (NCBI): domain Eukaryota; kingdom Metazoa; phylum Arthropoda; class Insecta; order Hymenoptera; family Halictidae; genus Lasioglossum; species Lasioglossum lativentre. Next base: position 6,434,883 of record OU744361.1, on the reverse strand, counting down.
ATAAATTAGTTTGAATACTGTCTTGACTTTATCAGCTGATCGATTGCGAACGAAAAGAGAGCGAACAGCTGTTGTCGTTTGGTTTTATTGTCTTGATCCTTCAGGAAGTTCGTCACGCGCCGGTGATTCCGGTTGAGCGTTCTGGAACTTTCCCGAAGGATCGAGACTCGGTGTGGCCAATCACGCGCGTGCAGTGCTGCCCGCGCGAGCCTCGCATGCACACGCCACGTGCGTATGGTTTTGAGGCACCGCATGGCAGCTGACGTCACGCGGCGACGAAGCAGCATGGCGCTCGAGCGCGCCAATCTCGAACAATTAGGGAATTCCCACAATGCTCACGCATTATCAAGCCGCAGCACAGCCGATGGAAAAAAGAGATAAAATATAAATAATTTGTTCGGAACGTAACAACAGTATGTATTTCCTCTGAGAGTCGGAGAGTGATAAAACCTCGGGATTCTGGAGCATCAATGAACGTGAACGTGTAGGTACATACATAAAAAACGACAGCACATAGGCGACAAAAGAGGGACTGAAGACCGAGGCAGCCGGCACAGTTTAAAAGGCTGGATATCGATTACAATGTCAATGCGAAAAGGAAAGTTTGTTATTTTTCATTTTTTTTTATACAACTTTTACAAACGTATTTGTGAGATTTTTCTGATTAAAATGAGTCTAAACACGGCACTACTTCGATCATATTTACTTGTTTAATGAGTGATCGTAACTCGCTATGATATAAATATAAGTAAATAGTAAATACATATGATTCAGACTCTATCGAGTTTGGTCTCCTTTTCACCAGAAAAGTCTCACAAATCTGTTGATGAAAGTTTGGTACACTGTGACGAGGCAGTTTTGCCTACGCCTTCGGTACCGAGTATCGGAAGACCGGGTCACCCTCTAGCACAGAAATATGCGAGATGGGCAGTGGCGAGCGCTCGCCCTGGGCACGAACGAGACCCATGGGCGAGCACTCATATTTTTGAGCGTCGCGCCAATATGCGCGACGAGATTCTGCAGCACCGTAACCGGCCCCCCCCCCCACCGGTGGGGGACCCGAGGCACCTTCCCCGCGGAGAAAAAGGAGAAACGAGCGGCGCCGGCGAAACTCCCACTCAAAGGAAGCGAGGGATTCACGCGGCCCAGGAGGTACAACCTGGAGGCCTCGACGAGGGCAGGCGGTCCCGAACCAGGAACCTCAGGTGTCTCGCCGTCGCCTCGTCCGTAGGAAAACCTGGCCAGTTTCCGGATAGGCTCGCGTCGATCGCCGCAAGAGGAAGCAACCAATCATCGTACGCCGCTGCCGGAGAGCCGATGAATCGCCGAGCGCCAGGGACCGTCGCGCGGGGCCAGGCCCCGACCGAAAATCCATTAGCGATAGGTCGAATCGTCCGCGGGGCAAGCACGCGGAAAGTGGGGGACGCTCCGCTTCCGCGTTCCCGAGTCATCGCGCCGAGAATCACTTCTTCGTTGGTTCGAATTCGAGCGAGTCGCAATTATTGTAAGACCGAGTCTAATTAATTAGTGCGATCAGCTGCCGGAAAAGAGAGGGACGAGCACGCTGAATCGCCATCGTTGCCCTGGGTAAGCTTTCGTCAGATTCAATTTCGATAAAGTGATTTTCTCGCGTTGGCTCCGTAAGCGTGTCGGGTTCGCGATCGCGTCGCCGAAACACCGACGCGGCTTCGAGGCTGCCGGTACTCGCGGAGAAGTAAATTCACGAACGGTGGGAAGCCGCCAGGCAATGAGCGCGCGAGGAATAATGTTTTGCGGGTGCTAAGCACTATATTGTATTTGCGAGGATCCGCGCGCCGTTGATGGTTTCACTCGAACCTCGGCACGTTCCACGGTGCGTCGCCGCCACGTGCTCTCGCCGCATTTCCGCGACTTGATCCGCCGACAAGAAGTGAATTGTACGCGTTTTTCCATCGGAATTCGGGCGTGGAACGCGGGTATCGCGTACGCCAACGTCGACATCGCGTTGCTGCCGGATTCGACGCTTCCCGAGAAGGACCCGTGAAGGGCGAACCGCGCGTGCGACGATCGTTCGACGCCGACCACCTGTCACGCGCCGACTAACCTCAAAAGGCTGCCGGATGCTGCCGGTAGCGGTATTACAACATCGGGCGAATAAAGCATTGTTAGTCGAAATTTCGAGAGTGGTTATTACGTGAGAAATCTTCCCGACGCGGGGAACGCCTCGTGTTCGTCCCGCATAGTCCCCTGTGCCCGTTCGCGGAAAATCTCGTTCTAATATCGGTTGTCGCAGGCTCGTGCGAACGTCTCTCGAAGTGCTCGTAGCTGCAAAAGCTTAGCGTGGCACTTTCCGTGCCTGCCGCCCGAATATCTCGGCGAAGACTTCGAGAGACGACGCGCCTGCGAACAACTTTTGTCCCGGGTGGACCGCGTTTCGTGCGGCCGAACGCGGCTCGGCCTTTCGGCTTATAAATACCCGGTGTCTCTAGGATTTTCGCCCTCCTGGCGATCAGAAAACCCTAGACGACGTGACAACACATAGAACTAAAATTGAAGAAATTATAATGTCTTGTTCAATGATTACTCTCGAAATAGGTAGTCGAAGCGAATTCGGATTACACACTGTCGTCGGGATAGTGGACGTGAATTCGGCACTGCGTCTTTGAAGTTATTCTGTTCACATTGAGGGCCTCGGTCGCCGAGGAGCGTACGGTTCGGGTAGGGTATATCGGTGTGAGACCACTAATAATCAAATGACAAAACTTCTGTATTTTTAATTATTTTTTTATAGGACTTTCACTAACATGAGATTTGAACCATTAAACGCGGCGATTCTTCGGGGAGGTTTTAGCGCAAACCTTATTCGAAAAAGTTCCTTCGTTGAAAAGTTGTGACGTCATTAGTGATCATAGCAATTTTTTAGACTTACGCTACTTGTCAAATACGGGCGCTAACTGAGAATGGCTGCACGTAGAAAGCTGGGATTTCAACCATTAGATGCGGCGATTCTTCGGGGAGGTTTTAGCGCAAACCTCATTCGAATAAGTTCCTTCGTTGAAAAGTTGTAACGTCATTAGTGATCATAGTAATTTTTTGGACTTACGCCACTTGTCAAATAAGGGTGCCAACTGAGAATGGCTGCACGTAGAAAGCTGAGATTTCAACCATTAGATGCGGCGATTCTTTAGCAAGATCTTAGCGCAAATCGCATTCCAAAAAGTCCATTCGTTGAAAAGTTGTGAAGTCATTAGTGTTCAAGATTGGTGCGTGCAAGCGCCATCTTGAATGACGTCACCTTGCGATCCCGCCAAAGATCGCCGCGATCCCGCTTAGCGCCCAACCATCAGCAGCGTGCGGAAATTGCGTGGGCACGCTAACTCTCGCGCAATTGGTCAAGACTCTCTCTCGATCCTTCTTGAATATTCATGAATATTCAAGAAGGATCGAGGCAATAAAAGTGAGAGAGAACGGCAGCCATGCCTCTTTTAATGAGTCTCTCTTGCACACGATCAGCTGTCGCACGCGTTTTCGAAAGTAATCCTCGTTATCATATTGTAACGGTCTAATTGCGACGCTCTCCTGGTGGATGCTCGAGCATTCCAGGGTTCGTGCAGGGGAGCGCGGGAGGAGAAAGAAAGAAACGAATGCCGGAATCCTGGTAGAAACGTGTTTTATTTAGTTAAGTTCGGTCGTTGGGGCCGCCGGCCGGGGCGGCAATAACTGAACGGAGGTCGGCTCCGTTCTGGATGGTCCGCGGTGGCTCTAGTATTTCAATAACATCGGTTACAATCAGTCAGCGCGGAATACGGCGAATTATTCGCAAGTCTATTCTAACGCGGCGTCGGTGGGCACGGTACGCGGTTATATTTTCTGCGGGAATCGGTTACCAGCGCTCGCTCGGGAGGCCCGACGGCCGAGGCTGGACGGGCCGGTCCGGTCGGCCCGACTCAGAGCAGGGTGCCCTGGAACTCCTACGGGAGCACCCGTAGGATGTGCCACGGAAGCGCGCCCGGAAGCGCCCGGGGAAAAGCGCACACTGTTCCTCGTTGTCGGGACGGGACGTTCCGGCGCGTCGGCAGGAAAGGTCGGCGTGGCGGCGCGGCGGGATCGGAGCGTCGGGTATCGGGCGTCCCAGTCCGCGCGGGCCGCCGAAAACAGAGGGTGCCGCAGCGCTCCTTCGGAAGTCCCCGAAGGAAGAGCTACGGCCGCACGCGTTCGGAAGCACCCGAAAGTTTCGTGCCCCACCTCTCTGCCTCGACGATCCCGAAACGGCCCGGGCGGCGACGACGACGATCGGAGGATGGTGCTACCGATTCTCGGTGAACGGTCGCCTGCGTTTCCTGGACTACGGTCGACGGGACGTTCGAGTGCTTCCACGGAGGCACCCGGAGAAAAGGCTGCGAATTGCTCGCGCTCGGAGGAACCCGAGGGAGCGAGCTCGTCACCGTCGGTTAGTCCGAGCCCTGAAAAGAGCTGAATCGTTCGGTGGAGAGTTCGAGCTCGGTAGATGAGCTGTGCCGGTGAACTCCGCCGAATCCTTTTTTTTTTTTTATATATAAAATAAAGCAGGAGGCCTGTGCCTAGCAGCCTTATAATGCTGCTTTACCAGGGGGTTTTAGGGGTTGAACATTGGTATTACCTTTGTAAATTCGATGTTTACTAGTAGCAAAATTAATACTGGTGGGGAATAAAATTTTCAAAAAATGCCGAGCTGAAAGTGAAAGATGGGGGAGATGGGAGATGAGAGATGAAAGATGAGAGGGGTTACCCTGTCGCGGTACGCGGAGTGTGGAAACTCAAGAGAGAGGTTTTCCGGGAAGCGACGGCTTTTTGTGCCGCCGGAGCTATTGACACACGTGAGCCTATTTTATTGGGCGGGGATACGCCCTTCGAGAGGTGCGCGGTGGCACCTCCAAGAGGCACGCTGGGACGGCCCCGGCTCGCATTAAGGCGGTCGAAGGTGATGGTAGTGTAGGGGAAATCTCTTCTTGACTCGGTAAGGGATTTGGTGTAAGTTGAATTCCCTGTGAGACGGACGAGTTGGTTCGAGTGGAGGTGAACCTCGTATTTGTTGATTACATCAACACAGAAGTCCAATAAGCTGGGCATTTTAGCGACGTCGTTAACTAAGCGGGTAGGGGTTCTTGTGGGGAAACCCAGGATAGTCTTCAGGATGCGAAACTGGGCACGGCTCGCGATTTTGAAATTTGTGGTTGCGGCGGGAATCCATAGACGGAGACCATACGTTAGAACCGAGCGTAGACACACCTTGTAGAGTGTTAGTCTTAAGCTGCGGTTTAGCGGGGAATTTTGCGAAATTAACTTGTGGATGGCGCCGGCGGCCGCACGTGTTTTTGCGACACGATCTAGTATCGCCTCCTTCCAAATTAGCTTTTTGTCCATTATGATCCCTAGGTATCTAATTTTGTTTTCCCACGGGATGGGCGTATTTGCTATGTTTAACTGCGGGACAGACCCGAGTTTAATCCTCGAGGTGAAAAGAATCGCCATGGTTTTGCTCGGATTGACAGTGAGCTTCCATACTTCGAAGAAGTTTATAACCTTGTCTAGATAACGTTGCAGGTTTAGGGTGACAATGCGAGGATTTTTGTGCGGGCTGAAAAGCAAGGTGTCGTCCGCGTACGTTGCTAGTGGGGAAACATCATCCTTGGGAATGTCATTTACAAAAATTTTGAAGAGTAACGGGCCGAGTATGGAGCCCTGCGGCACTCCAGCATGGATATTGTGACTTCCAGAATCGAACCCGTTTATGGAGACGAATAGTTTTCTGTCTGACAGATAGTTTAAAATGAGTTTCTGGATAAGCCGGTCGAAACCCATGTTTTCAAGTTTGAATATTAGCGCCTTGTGCCAGACGGTGTCGAAGGCTTTGGTCAGGTCGAGGAAGACCGCAGGGACAGATCGTCCTATATTTACTTGGTGAGTGACCAGCTGGGAAAATCTCATCAATTGGTGAGTGGTCGAGTGCATAGACCGAAAACCAAATTGTTGGTCGATAATGAGGCTGTTTTTTTCAAGGAAGGAAAGGAGAAGTTTTTGGATACACTTCTCGAGAAGTTTCCCCAGGATTGATAGCAGACTAATCGGCCTGTAGCTATCCGGCAATTTATGGTCCTTTCCCGGCTGTGGTACAGGCAGTACCCTGGCGATCTTCCATTTGTCCGGGAAGTACGCCAGGTTATAGTATGAAGAGAAGGTGTAATAGAGCTGCATAACAACTTTAAGGCCGACCTTTTTGAGCATTAAGGCCGTGATTTTATCGCCGCCGGGGGTCTTGTTATTTCTAAACGTTTTTATGGCGTCTATTATTTCGGAGGGAGAGACGAAGGGACGCCACGAGGAAAGTTCTGTAGGTGAATCCGTTATGATTTGGGAGTGATTTATGACCATATTGTTTACCGGAGAGCTCGAATAGTCTGTGCCAGAAAAGGAGCTGGCGAAGACAGCTGCGAACGTGTCTGCCTTTTCCTTGTCGAGAGTAATAGGAGAGGGGGAAGCAGCTGAAGTGAGCGGTGAGTACTTGGTACGCGCGCCAGTCAGAATCTTATAATTCCGCCAGAAGGTACGGTCGGATTTGTTTAGTTTCGTGAGGTTTTTTGCAAAGAGTTCCCGTTTATATCTAGCAGCCCTATTCTTGATTTCACCAGTAATCTGTTTTATGTTGGCGGAGAAGAGCCAGCATCCAGTACGTTGGAGATCACGGCGGTATTTTCTCCTGAGCCGGATGAGAGTGGTCATGAGGGGATCATAACATAGGTTAGGACGTGCAGACTTTTCCTTGTATACGAAGACTCTCCTGAGACAGGCAGTAAGAAAGGATTCTATAGTCCTTACTGATACGTCAATTTCGGCTTTATTACGGGGGTGACTAGTGATTTGGAATTTATTTGTAAGGAGGGTGTACTTGCTCCAGTCGTATGTGCGGAGAATATTCGGGGAAAACAGTGGGGCTTCCTTGGGACTCAGGAGCACTGGACTATGGTCTGTTGGGAGCTGGTCAATTACCACGCAGTCGAAATCGCACGAAATATCAGCGAGGAAAAGGTCCAGGTAAAATACAACGTTTGTCTGACGATACGTGGGTGCATGTGAAGAAAGGAGTCTATATTTAGATTTTGATAGATGGTCCTGCAGGGATCTACCGTTCCGGTTTGAGCGCCGGTCGCCCCAGTCAGGATGCTTAGCGTTAAAGTCGCCGCCGATAATGAAGGGATATCTAAGGCGGGAGAGGAAATCCAGGATTTCGGGCGTCAAGACGGTCGTGAGATGGATGTAAACAGCGGCCAAGGTAAGCGGTGGAGCAGTAATTCTAATACAGGCAATCTCCATGCCGTCCGGGACTGGCATTTCAATAATGCTAAAATCCAGAGTGTTTTGAACAAGGATGGCAACACCACCGCCACGCCCAAAAGTGCTATTGCAGGGACGGTCAGAGCGAACAAGCTTGTAGCCAGGTAGGTGGAAATCAAGGTCAGGTCTGAGCCACGTCTCAGTTAAGATTGCGATATTTACGTTATTTTGTTGCAGGTATATTGCGATATCAGTTTGCTTCTTTAGTATGGATAGTTTCAGAATAAGACTTTGGGGTAGCGTCCGCCTATGAAAGGGTTGCCGATACCTGCATGAATGCAGCGAACTTCTCCGAGTCCGATCTGCATAGTCTCAGTTTGGCTAACAAGATTTTAGCAGCAGCAAGAATTTTGCCCACGTTACAGACAGCAGTAATTTCATTGAAGATTTGCATAGTCTCCTCGATCGGTGAGATGGACGCATTTATTGGGTGCGATTGGTGGCCAAGTGCATTAGCGAAGGTGTTAGATTGCTCCTCCATGGGGTGCAGTTTATTTGGAGCCAGGGCCCTACTGTAAGAGACGTTGGGACGCAACATGGCAGTTTCAGCTGACCTGTGAGGGCCAGTCGAGATGGAAACTCGCTGCGAGAGAGCAGGTGGAGGGTAGCGCTTTGCCCGTTTCTCCAGGTAATTTCCCAATGCAGGGCATTTTGAACAATTGGCCGTGTGATGGCCATTACAATTTACACACTTCGGTTTTTCTACCGTGGGGGTAGGGCAGTCCGAAGTGAGGTGGGGACCAGCACATTTTACACATTTAGGCTGGTATCCACAGTTTGACGAAGAATGTCCAAATGCTTGGCACTTAAAACACTGCGAGAAGTTTGTACGAGATAGGAACTTGTCCCAGTAGACTCGAGTGTAGAAGAGGTGGGCAGTTTTTCGTACGCTGTTAAGAGTTACACCGTTAGGGAACGTACCTTTATAGACACAGTAGAGTGAATTTTTGGAATGCCTACTGACGATGGGGATGCAGGAGACCGGGTTCAGGTCATGGAGTTTCATCTCCTCCATTGGTTCGCCGACATTCATACGGGGAGGTCCTTCAGCGTAGCTGAGAGGACCTTTTCTGAATTTATGGTGAAGGTGTGAAAAGGGAGGTCAGCCTTCTCCAGTTTTCCCTTAAGGTCGAGGAAATGCTCGACGGTGTTTAACTGAACACGAACTCTTGAGCCCAGGAATTTCAATTTAAAGTCGCGGCCGTACGATTCGGCCAGTGACTTGGTTAAACGAGGCATATTTCCATCGAAGTTGGAGATATAAAGAGGGGGCGGCTTAGAGATAGCTCTCCTAGGAACGGTGCTTGGGGATGCGTTGTTTACAGAGTTCTCCTTGTGTCTGCTCAGGTTTGAAGTCGGAGGGGATGCGCCACGAAGGGAAGGACCAGCTCGGTGCTTGTTTACCGGTAAAGCAGGGAAGTCGTTGGGGGCTCCGACAAACGAGCCGAGTACGTCGAATCTGTTTTGGACTACCACAGTGGGGATATCCCCGAGGTGAGTAACCTCCGTCATGTTGACGCAAGGTATCGAGTTTTCCTCAGAGGATTTGCTTACAGCGGTCTTTTGTTTTTTAGGGAGAGGTGACATCCTGGGCTGTTTACACTGAGGAGCGCCAAAGGTCGACGGCTCGGATATAGGAGACAATGGGCCAGGGGAGGCCTCAGTAGAAACGTTCGAATTTAAATTTTCGAAACCGCCGAGGGAAAGATCATCCGGCGCGGTGGGAAAATCCCCATGCACAGAATTTACCGCAGAAACAAGCTCAGGTGTTTGGAAGAAGTCCAGCCGATCGACAAACGGCTCAGAGAAGGATCGAGTGTGAATTGCAGGCTCGAGATTATTTAGCTGCGCGCTAGGGTCTATATCAGACCTGGACAGTAGGGTATACCGGTAGCAGTAGGGGGCGACCCGAATGAAGTAACAACGACGCGGCGAGTTATACCCGCAGATTTCTTTCCCTTTGTAGCGGCCAACGTTACGAGGTCCGGCGAGAACTTTCTGACGACTCCGCGGTTTTCCGTCGCGAGGATTTTAAAGTCCGTGGCTTTGCGCCGCACATTGGGGCGCTTGACTAAGAATCCGGTGGGGCGATTGGACGCCAGTCACCCGGAGAGAAGGGCAATTCGCCCTGGAGAAGGGTTAACACCTCGGGACAGCCGACGCGTTAGGAGAACACTAAATAAGAAAAGAGAGGTACTTACAGAGTAGTAGAAGAAAGGAGAAGAAGAGAAGAAGACAGAAGAGAAGAACAGAGAAAGAAGAAAACAGAAACAGAGATCAATGATCGCATATGACTTTGCCTTGTGACTTTTGCCAGACTATCTATACAGCGCGGAACAACACGGTAGAGGCACGTCCGTACACGACGGACGCTAAACACCGAAATCCTGTAACTTTAACCAATATTCCGGTGAACTCCGCCGAATCCTTTTTTTTTTTTTTTTTATATAACATAAGAAAGGTGGCCTGTACCTAGTGGCGTAAGTGCCACTTTACCAGGGTGGAAGAAAAAAATTTTTGTAGAAAGTGGTGTTACCTTAGTAAGTATATGAGTTGCAGTATAGCAAGCGAGAATAGGTGGGGAGTAAAATTTTCAAAATAGCTCCGAGAAGCCGGTGAACTCCGCCGAATCCGTAATTCGGCGGGCATTATATACCGGCGAGACCGGAGCACGGACCATGGAGAGTGCCGCTCGAGTCGCGACGGGCTCGCTCGGTGACAGGGGCCGTGATTGGCTCGGGACCGTGCACGCACAAGTCTATAAATATGGCCCGTGCTTGGGACCGCTTACTCGCGACGGGGCTTCGCTACGGAATGCTTCGTCAAATCATAGTACCATTTTCTCCAACATTTTCATATTCTGTTATTATTTAGTTTATTGTTAATTCATGTACATTCAGTCAATATACAGTATTTATTGTTAAATCCGGATATTTCTACCTACAATTTCGTTCACTCATTCCATTTCAAATCAATCCGTTACAACCAATTTATACATTCATTCTTTTCACTCATTCCGACTTTTCTTTTCATTTTCTGGTCGATCAAGACCGCTTTCGTTACACATTAGTGATCATAGTAATTTTATGGACTTACGCTACTTGTCAAATAAGGCCGTCGACTGAGAATGGCTGCACGTAGAAAGCTGGGATTTCAACCATTAGATGCGGCGATTCTTTGGAAAGGTCTTAGCGCAAATCGCATTCCAAAAAGTCCATTCGTTCAAAAGTTGTGACGTCATTAGTGATCATAGTAATTTTATGGACTTACACCACTTGTCAAATAAGGGCGTCAACTGAGAATGGGTGCACGTAGAAAGCTGGGATCTCAACCAATAGACGCGGCGACCCTTAGGGTGACGATCACTCACAGAAACTCACGTGTGTCCAGTTTCACTCTCATTATACAATTGATACTGCGGCTAAAACCTTGGGTCCGCGAGGGTCGCAGTTACGGCGGGGCGGTAGGGTGGCTACTCTCACGAATTTTTAATTGGTGGAGAAGGGCGAGAGTCCCGAAAAGAGTTCCCGACGATCGGCGATTGCCCCCGAAATAGGTTGATGCGGGGGAGGCTCGGCGATGGGTCCATCGCTGCATCGATCAAATATGGCGGGGGCCTTGTACACGATCGAAAAGGCGGGTTCATTCCTAGCAACATAAATTCCCTTCGAGACGTCACGTTCCGAGAAATGTCCCACTAACATACCTGTTATGTCGCGAAGGCAGATTTTTGCCTTATTGTATGAACGGGTGTTTATGGTACCAGCAAACTGAGTTCCGCAAATCTTGAGGGGTTTTACCGGCAGTAATTTCGGCCGTCCTCGAATTAGGCGGGAGATCAGGCCCGTAAAGTTTTTATTATGGTACGTTTTTAGAAAAACGTGCTTTTGCAGGGTTTCTAGCTCTTAGCTTAACGGCGATTGACTGCCATAAACATTCACGTGCGAATCAGCTGTTGGTGACTTCGAGCGCGAGGGGACCCTTGGGCCCAGTATTTTATGATGTATCTGGTCAGGAAAGCAACTGCCCAGTCATTTTTCCAGGACGTTAGTCATTGGTAGAAAATGTTTACGCCCACGAAGGGTCCTCTAATATAAATAGGCTAAGTACATTGCAATCGCGGCTGTTTTAAAATAGATAGTTAAAGAAATCACATCACAGAGACAATCTTGTCATTATCGTGTGTTTTAAGTTTCTAACCCTAGATTCCGTTCCTCAGTTGTTATTTGTTGTTACAGTTATTAAAGTTGCAAGTGTTTGTTTTGTTATCCTACATGACTGTTATTTATTTATCCCTTATCAGACGCGTACACTCAACGAGTCCGCTATAGCTGTCGGGCATTGAGACGACGCAACAATACCAATAGACAGTGTGACTAGTGACGTCACGTTCCGTACTATGCATTCTTATTGGAATTTTCGAACTTTTGAGGGCTCGAATTAAAGGTGGAGGATCGCACTTTATGATACGAACATTTAGGTTTAAACGTAAGACGAGAGAATATAAATATAAAATTTGTTCGCGATCGAATCGCGCGCTCGACGGAGATCGCAACACACCGTTCTTCGTCACGTCGTGACGTCATCGATCGATCGCGACTTCACGCGAAGCCGGTCCTCGGCTCGCGCTCCGACGTCGGATTTCAACAGGATCACGCGACGATGATCCTCCAATCATCGACCCCTCATCATCGCGTGATTCTCGGGAACCAATCCTCAAACGACACCGCTCTGAGGAATCTCCGAATCGCCGAAAACGGACCCGAATTCTCGCGTAAACGTCTAGTCATCCGCTGCTTCTTCGTCTAACACGAGTTCGCCTTTGTACAAGCACGGATGCTCACTCTCAATTCAACTCTGTATTTCACATTCAAGTCTACATTCAGTAACACATCTTAATTCAAATACAGTCCACTTTCACATCTTTAAATTCAGTGTCGTTCGGTTGTTCTATTTTTTCACCTTCTCGCACAGCGCTGTGCGTTTCCCCGGTTCCTACTCTCACGAACCACGAGGCCGTCATTCCGGTCCGTTACAAAATTAAAATAAATTATGACAATATGAATTAAAGTATGTAAAAGTATTGCTACATACTTTCTTTAATGACATGAGTAATAAACCAAAATTGATTTTGCTACATTTCGTATTTTTGTAACACATTGTTCACAATGGGGAAAGTGATACAACGATATATAGTAGCTCGGAGTAATCTTATTTGCCTTAATACAAAAACGAAATGAACCAGCTTGAATAATGTATTTTGTTTTGAGGGAAGGTGACATTGCAAAATGTTATGGAAGAGAATAGGTTTGAAATTATAATGGCTATTAATTTACAAGATCTTTATTGAAAATCTTTCAGTACATTTGTTCTTACATCCAGCATGTCTTACATTCTAGTATACGTTATATTAACGCAAATTATAAATGTGCAGCTATTAGCTCGATATTATCCACTACTTGTAAGATAATTATTTTCCAAGCAATTACAGAATGGGTAATGTCAGCATTCTACATGTATTTATTACCCGCGGTACTAAATCTATTTACCTACGCCACTGCCGCAGTCTTACGTGGTTCACGAGAAAATGTTCAATTTAGCCCATTCAGAGAGGAATAACTCTGGCCCATTATAGTGTTGTCCCCTAGTCTAGTTCTTAGCCTGGAACAGACCCGGTTTCGACTTTAGCCTGGAATAGATCCGGTCATCGACGAGATACTGTTAAAGACTGCCAGCCTTACGGGACATCGTCATCGACGAGTGTCTTGTCGGTGGTAATAGTTACAATACATTTACCTACCAACCTCACGGACGGCACATGACCGTTTGCACCGACGAGATATTATTAAAGACTGCCAGCCCCTGTGCTATTGAGCGGCGCAAAAAGAGGGCACAGGTGGGCGCGGGGATAAGTGGAACTTACAGTGATCTGAAATACCACATCGCTAAAAGTTCCACTATCGACGAGATACTCGTCACTGGTTCCGCGCTCTCTACCTAAATAGAATATTTGCTCGCGACCCACGTAAAACTGCGTCAGTGTACCGCAGATAATACATAAATGTAGAATGCTGACATTACCCATTCTGTAATTGCTTGGAAAATATTTATTTCTTCCTTATTGTTCACCATTGTAATCATTGTTTTATAATCGATAGTTTATAGATGTAGGAAAAATAAAATAATCAATACCAGTTACTACGTAATATTCTAAAAAAACTATCAAAATTTAAAATTAATTTGAAAATTATTGCAATATTTATAAAATAATGATTTTTAGGCACAAAATATTCTGTTATAAAATAAAAAAGAATAAACACAATCTACATGAAAACAGAAAATTGATTTTTTTACTTATTTATCCGATAATACCACTTCTAATGCTTGACAGCATTGACTACATTTATTAAAGTAGAGGTAGTAACGAGATAAAAGTATTAACTAATCAAACTAACTTTCGACGTCTCCTATCCATATAATGCTATTTGGAGGCAGCGTATACTGTATACAAAGTATATTTCGTACAAAGTCATTTAAACAAAATAATTTTATATGACTCTATATGAAAATTTCTTGCAACATGATGCTGTTTAAAAACTGCGTGTTACCAGTGTCGGATTAAACCAGCGCGGGGCCCGTAGCTAATGTTATGACGGGGCCCCACGCTTACACAGATACAGTGAATGACCTTTTTTTTTTTGTTGTAACAAAAAATATCTGTGCCCCCTGGTATCGTCGGGCGCCCTTACACGTTCATGTATCGGCGCCTCTTCGATGAAGCGCCCGAGGGGGACAATCTGCCCAAAAAAATATCATTTTTAAAATGCTCGATTTTGAGATTCGCTTTCTCTAAAACTTTTTATTCAATTTCATTAATATTTTATTTTTCAGTTTATTCTGAATAACTACTCTTTCTTTGCGTTCGAAACTTCCGTCGTTTATTACACGAGCAAATATCATCGGAATTATATCATATTTGGCATCATTTTCATTTAAAAAATGCACCAAATATGTTAGTAAAAGTCCTATACAAAAATAATGAAAAATAAAGAAGATTTGATATTTGATTAGTGTGGCCTCACACCGATATACCCGCCCGAACCGTACACTCCTCGGCGACCGAGGCGCTCAATGTGAACAGAATTACTTGAAAGAGGCAGTGGCGAATTCGCTTCCACTATCTGATATCCAGGCTCACCGCCAACAACAAGCCGCGACGAGCGACAGCCTCGCACCGGATGGCAACGAGAAGACCGATCGCATCGATCGTCGATCGCCCCCTCCGGAACCCGTACTGGCTGTTGCTCAGATCGGGACCACCACGGGACAGATGCTCGACGAGGCGGTCAGCAATAATCTTCTCAAAGATTTTGCCCGCCTCGTCGAGGAGACACAAGGGCCGATACGCGGAGGGAGAGTCTGCGGGCCTTCCATCCTTTCGGATGAGAACCAACCTGCGGCCTTCCACGCCCCGGCTCAGGCATGCATCCAACACCCGCCTGAAAGCCGGGGTGAAGACGTCCAACACCAAGGCCAGCACGCGGCCGGGAACTCTATCTGGTCCGGGGGCCTTCGGCCCCCATCCCGGACGCGCTGGACAGCCTGGGAGAGCTCAAGCTCAGAGACCCCGAGTTCAGCAGTCTAGTCTGACTAGACCGCTGAACTCGGGTCGGCCACCCCCCCCCCTCCAAGGGGGGAAGAGGGTGGATATGATCTGCCTCAGAAACTCAGGGTCCAACTGCTCCGTAACAGAGGGCCTCCCCCGCGTCGACGAGTGCCCGTACGAGGGGGGGGGGGGCGGAGGATGGTGGGGGCCGGGGCGTTAGCTGACTCCGGCCCCGGAGGGGTATTTGATCCCCTCGGGACGGGCCGGCACCCCGGAGATAATTTTCGGATGTGGAGTGCCGGTTGGTCCCCCTCTTTACATGAGCGATCGCCGGGGCGGGGCGTGCCGGAACACGCCTCCGATACAGGTGGAGGAGGGGAAAAGAGGAGGGAGACAGGCATGGAGGGAGGGTGTGGGTAGGGAGAGGAAGGGGAGTTATGGCAATATAGAAGAAATGTTGTGTATGGGAAAAAGATAGGAGAGAGGTGGGGAAGAGGAGACAAAGGTAGGGGAGGAAGAGGAAATTTTTAAAAGAGCTAGAAAAGTGGAGAGAACCCCAGAAAAGTTGGGAATAGGGAAAGGGGAGTTGGAGAGAATGTTAAGAGAGATGAGAGAGGGGATGAGAAAAGATATTGGGGAAGATATAAAGAGACTAGGGAAGGAGATCCTGGAGGGGGAACCTGAGGGTTTCGGGGTCCTCCAATGGTGATTCGGATCCATTGGAGGATATACCGCAATGGCGGTGTTCCGAAACCTAAAATCCTCTTGCTCCATCTCCTCGTGGTGGTTCCTGGGCACTCACGTCGGTGAGTGGCTAACGGAGCACGGGGTCGGGCGGGCACTGCTGGTCGCTTTGTACTGCGCCTTCTGCGCAGCAAGGCAGTGTTCGCCCGAGAGCGGCGGGAAGTAGCTCCTGTGATGTGTGAGGCGATGCCGGCGGGATCTTCGGATCCTGGTAGGGCTTCCCTTGTCGGTAAGGCTCACACGGAGTAGGAGTGAAAACCGCTGCACACGTGTCCTGGGCAGCAAGTTGTCTGTCCAGGGCCGCATACCGTAAACCGGTGGTCATGTTTTACCGGAACGGGGGGGTTGTCTTAATCGGCCGGCCTGCGAGCAGGATAAACCTCTATAAAAAGTCTCTATCCCAAGTTATCGTAACGTGGCCACGGGAAACTCCCGGAGTAAGCGCCGGGGGTGGGCGATGGATGCATCTGCTCTCAAGCGTTGTACAACTTCTGGGTACCTGCCGCTGCCCAGTCGTACTAGGCTTGCCGGGGTAAGCGGCTCTGCCCCGGTGGACCTTTATGTCCGCAGTGTTGTCAGAGGGTATCGAGTGAAGCGCCTCCAGAAATGGGGGTGTTGTAACCAGGCCCGATCACGTATTGAAATGTTTTACGACGAAGAGCCTCGGAACAATAACTAGACGGAGGGGTCACCGCGCCCGGAAGCGGGGTTGGTGGGAGGCTCGGTGGCACGAATAGTGCTGTCGAGGTGCTCTGCTTGAGGCGAACGCCCTCCGGGGCACGCGGACTCGTTCCGCGACCCGCAGGTCGTCCCTCGCCGTCCCGGTCGGGACCGCGGCGAGCGGGGGTGCGGGCGGCGACGACGACGTCATGTCGAGCGTCTCCGCTGCCTCCCCCGCCTTGTCGGCTGTGTCTACGATTGGCGGGAAGACCTACCCCGAGAGGTATCCTCGAGGGGTGGTCGCGGCGGCTGCCCCCTCCTCGGGCCTCTCCGGGGGGAAACCTCCGAAAAGATTCGCCCGGTTTGGTTGACCCCGGGGACGACTACGTCTCCGTGGCGTCCATGGCCTCGGCATCCGTCGGGACCGGACGCCCGGAGAACGCGAGACTCCGCCGGGAGCTCGAGGGGATGCGGGAGACCCTCGATGCTATCAGGGGGGAGATGATGGCCCTGAAGAGGCGGCTTGATGCCCCCTCTCGGTCATTGCCCCCCCTTGCCCGGGGAGGTCCGGACATCGCCGTTCACCCGATGGCTCCGGCGGCCATAATGCCGGCTGCGCCTGTGGCGCCAACGAGGGATGAGAGGGTCGTTTTGCTGACCCAGATAGGAGCCCTGATAGACGCGAATTTCGCCCATCTCCTCGAGCACCTGTCGCTGGGTGGTCCCGACCTCAGCGACAGCCAGTATGGATTCCGGAGGAGGCGCTCCACAATCGACGCGTTCAGCGTCTGCGCCTCCTCCGGGAAACGGCTGTTGCTCGGGGCAGGGCGTTGATCGCTGTGTCATTGGACATCTCCAATGCGTTCAACGCTCTGCCCTGGAAGAAGATAGTGGGGGCGCTGGACTATTTCAAGGTGCCCCCCTATCTCCGGGAGGTGATTCGGGACTATCTCCGCGGCAGGGAGGTAGTATTTACCGGCCGGTACCAGGTAGTACATTCGAGGGAGATGCACCGCGGGGTTCCACAGGGGTCAGTCCTCGGACCACTCCTTTTTTTTTGTGGGGAAATGCGTTGTGCATACCTCGGCTCCAGGGGGGGAGACCGAGGTTATGTGGGACTACCACCGGGGAGGGGGCGCTGAAGGCACCCCGTCTCCAGTGGCTACCCACTAAAACCCCACACCCGCCTAAGCTAAATGGGAAGTGCCTAGATCACGCGAGTATTCAACAGGACACTTCCCAGCTATCATGAAATCCCGGGGGGAGGGGTTAACCTCCCCCACTGCCTATGCTATAAGACCCCGGGCGGAGGGACCCGCCCGGTGTCCCCATCCCTGGGGCCGTCGGAATGGGCTTTTCGAGCCCCCGCTCGGTCCACCCACGGCCCCCGGCGTCTTCGTGCCCCGCCTGGTCCGGGTGACCCGAAGGTACACGCCTCAGGCTAGGGCAAGAAGACGCCGCCACCGGTGAGGAAGGGTCGTCGGAGGCGTGATCCGGCACGCCCCGACCCTCCCCACACCACCCATCCCTCGCCCCCCAGAGCTCGATGCTCCACAGGGGGACGGGCCGACGTCCCCCGCACCGAGATTCCCTCGAGGACGTCGACCCATCCCGGGGGGGAATCTAACTTTCCCCCCGGGAGAACCGGGGTCAGCTCACCCCCCGATCCCCCCCACTCTCCACCCGCTGCCCGGGCAACCGACGCCGCGGGGGGACTCCCCGCGACGAACCCCTCTCTTCTACCTCCTCCTCCGAAGAGGAGGAACTACCCCGTCGCGGGGTGCCCCCCCCCCCACTCGCGGCGACCCCATCACCGCCCCCCCCCCCTCGTGGGGGCACAAGTTGGCGCGGGGACGACCCCGACACCCTCCCGTCCACAACTGCGCCCCTCCTGCGCCAAACAGGAGGGGCTCTTCGGCGCGAGGGTCGTCCCCGCGCCCACTCTCTCCTCGCAGAGCCCGGGTCCGCCTCCCGTGCTCTCTCGGCGGCCTCCTTCTCCGACATAACAGCCTCGGAGAAGAAGACCACCGCCTTCCACGACTGTGTTCGACCACCTGACCGCCAGCGAGAGGTCCCACCCTCCCACTGCGGCTGTCAAGACTCGGCGCGGCCTTGCCCACGCAGGGCATTCCTCTAAGGTATGCCGCGCCGTGTCCTCCTCCTCGCCGCAGTGGTGACACTGCGCTGCCGGCTTCCGCCCCATCCGGTGCAGGTGCTCACTGAAGCACCCATGCCCGGTAAGCACCTGCGTGAGGCGGAAGGTCAAGCTGAACCGACCCCTGCACCATCTCTCAAAGATGGGCAGGAGTGCCCGTACTACAGGGCACGGCGACGAGGCAAGCGACTGCCTCCACCGCGCCAGGGTATTTGCCCGGGCCTGACGCCTAGCGGCATCGACCTCCTCCATCTCCCCGACCGAGAGTTCCTCCCCCCGCGGACGGCGGAAGGAGCAGGCGACGCCGTAGTTGATCGCCCGCTCCTCCGCCTCCAAATGTAAGGGAGGAATCCCGGCCAGGAGTCCCGCCACCTCACCGGAGATGGTGCGGTACCCCCGTATGGTCTGGAGTGCCAACCGGCGCCGTACTCTTTCCAAGAGCACTTGGCAATGCCGGCTGGCCTCGAGCGACCGGAACCATACGGGGGTCCCATATAGGGCTATCGACCGCACCACCCCCATATAGAGGTGACGGACTCTCGTCTGCGGTCCCCCGATATTAGGCAGCAGCCGCGCTAACGCGGCCGCCGTCCTCTCCAATCGGGGGACCAGGAGGTCAAAATGCCTATCAAAGCGCCAGCGGCTGTCGATAGTTAGGCCCAAGTATCTCATACCGGGCCCAACGTCGACAGTTACCTCAGCGACACGGATCCGCAGGTCCTGACCAAACGCAGGCCGCCGCGGCCGAAGCGGTTGGCCATACAGCCATACCGCCTCGGTCTTTGCGGCGGCCACAGTCAGGCCCATTGCACGTCCAACAATGCGGTCCAGGGCGGACTCCACAAGCCGCCCGGTTCCCCTCCAATCCTCCCCCTCTGCATATACCAGAGTGTCAGCCGCATAGCAGATGACACCCGTGTCAGGGGGGAGGCTACAGAAGCACTTCTCCTGCTCCTTTGTCATCTAACTCCTCTCAGAAGAGATCAAATTTATGCTATGCGCATTCTCGTTACCCCCACAACCCCACGTCATGTAGAGCGGGTTGTCCTAAATATGCGGAATTCTCCGCTGCAAAAAATTAGAAGCTCCCTCCCGCACGGAGACGGTGGGCAGTGGAGCAGTCCAGTCTAGACGTCTTCATTTGAAAGATAGAATCTCGGGTCAGAGTTTTCTGATCGACACTGGCGCGGATATTTCTCTGCTTCCGGCGGATCCTAAGATACGCTGTAAGCCGTCAGAATTTAAATTACTAGCGGTCAATGACTCGAGAATAGACACGTTTGGCGAATCATTTCGCATCTTAGATTTGGGGTTGAGACGAGAAATTAAATGGAACTTCATTATTGCGAATGTTCCCTCTGCCATCATTGGAGCTGATCTCTTATACCATTATGGTCTTGCAGTTGATCTCAAGAGACATTGTCTTCTTTCCACTGTTCACTCTGTGCAATCGAATGCACTCAGGTCCTCGTACTCTGCGATTCTGACTGAATATCCGGAAATTACGGGGAGCTCCAATCCGGTGCCACACTCTTCGTCAGAGGTGTTCCATCACAACTTGACGAAGGGGCCACCGATTTCTTCGCGTCCACGTCGTTTGGCGCCGGACAAACTAACGGCTGCAAAAGCCGAGTTCAAAATTTGGGCTGAGGCCGGCATTTGCCGCCCCTCAAGTAGCCCCTGGGCTAGTCCCATGCACATGGTGCAGAAAAAAGACGGCTCGTCGAGGGTCTGCATATAGCAACAATTTGGCCGGGAAAATTATATTTTCTTCGTTAGACCTGCACAAGGCGTTTAATCAGATTCCGGTGGCGCCGGAAGATGTGCAGAAGACAGCCATAACTACTCCATTCGGTTTATTCGAGTTCATGTTTATGACTTTTGGATTGAGAAATGCAAGTCAATCCTTCCAGCGCTACATAAATCGATCGCTAGGGGATCTGAACTTCGTTTTCTTATACAGGGTGTCCCAAAATGTCTTCAACTCCCGGAAATGGGAGGTTCCTGGGGTCATTTCAAGCGCCATTTTCCTTTTGCAAAATGTTGTCCGAGGCTTCATTTGGGAGTTATTAACGAAAAACACGGACCAATGAGAGCGCTCCCTGTCGCTCGGTGGCACGGTCAGCGCGGCGAGCCGGGGGGAGGAGAGCGTTGTCGGTACGCTGCGATGTCGTAACAACTAACAGTTTCTCGATTATGTCCCGATTTCGATGAGCTTTGGATATGTTGTAAAGACCACGATTCTGAACAACATTTCCCTTTAGACTTTTTGCCTCGCGTCTTTAGTTTACGAGATATTTGTAAAAACAGTACCGAAAGCTAAGGGTTGTACGGTCAGGTCAACGAACTGTACAGCTGATGGTAGATAGCAGGTATACGACAATTACATGTTTCGGTTTTCCTGCAGATTTGTACGCAGAGTCGATGGGTTACTGTTCGAAAAGGTCGTCCGTCCTTTCAGCCAGCAAGAGGTAGAAATGTTAGGTCGGCGTGGCGTTTTAGGGTCCCTATTGTCCTATGCCTCCCTTAAGAAACTTTCTAAAAGAAAGACGGACGACGTTTTCGAATAGTAACCCATCGACTCTGCGTACAAATCTGCAGGAAAACCGAACCATGTGATTGTCGTATACCTGCTATCTACCATCAGCTGTACAGTTCGTTGACCTGACCGTACATCCCTTAGCTTTCGGTACTGTCGTACACCTGAAGACATCTGTGCAGTTCGTCACCGAATGACCCAGTGACAGTGACACACATTACGAAGCATTTTCAATTACAAGTTTTTACAAATATCTCGTAAACTAAAGACGCGAGGCAAAAAGTCTAAAGGGAAATGTTGTTCAGAATCGTGGTCTTTACAACATATCCAAAGCTCATCGAAATCGGAGATAATCGAGAAACTGTTGTCTGTTACATCGCGGCGTACCGACAACACTCTCCTCCCCCCGGCTCGCCGCGCTGACCGTGCCACCGAGCGACTAGGCGCGCTCTGGTTGGTCCGTGTTTTTCGTTAATAACTCCTACACAAAGCCGCGGACAACATTTTGCAAAAGGAAAATGTCGCTACAAATGACCCAAGGAACCGCCCATTTCCGGGAGCAGAAGGAATTTTGAGACACCCTGTATATACTATGGATACGGTTTTGCCCATAAGCCCCGTAGAAATTTTATGTCACAATTATATTTTATGTCACTGGTCTTAGGTTTGACCAGTGTACTAAGGGAAATAGCGCGAGTTTCAAAAATGAAGTTTATAAGATTGAAATAATAGTATGTTATAACATCACAAGTTAATTATAAGTTATAACAAATTAATCAGAAGTGAAATTTGTGTAATAAATGTAATATAAAAGAAACTAAGAATGATTAATGATGTGAAGAGAAAGCGCAAAATTGAATTAAAAATATTTGTAACATTTTTGTTGTTTGCTTTATTGTTGTAGATAAGAGAAAGGTAAATAGGTGTCTATTTCTTACGTTTTAAGAGAAGGATTAAATGAAATCAAACTCATAATGATATTGAAATACATTTATTACTGAAGAAACACATTAATATACAATGAAATGTTATATTACTATAATTAATTGTAGGAGATCTGCTGGTTGTAGGAGATTCAATGGAATCAACATGCATATCCGCTTCTGGGACTTCTACAATTGTTGAAATAGATTCATTAATATCTGAAATCAAAGTACATATACTCATTTAATATATATATATATATATATATATATATATATATATATATATTACACATTAAATTACATTAATATATTATAAATCAATTAAGACACAGTTACTTACTTCCATGATTACTTTCTACCAAAATAGATGGTAGAGATTTCTGTTTTAAAAATTTCCTGTTATGATATACATTTAAAACAGTCTTCGGAAAAATGATCCGAACACAACAAACTACTCTTTGTAGGCATCCAATTTTCACGACCTATTATTTTCAGCCACTGTTTACACAGTGCTGCATCTCGTGGAAATCTGTGTTTTATCATATAAAAATTAAAACAAAAAAAAATTAGCACTATTGAAAATTGAAAATAAATTATATTATCTGTACAAACCT
Source organism: Lasioglossum lativentre (assembly GCA_916610255.1). Taxonomy (NCBI): domain Eukaryota; kingdom Metazoa; phylum Arthropoda; class Insecta; order Hymenoptera; family Halictidae; genus Lasioglossum; species Lasioglossum lativentre. The sequence goes on along the minus strand of OU744361.1, from coordinate 6,412,289 downwards.
GTGCAAAGTTGCCTTTTTTTGGTTGTTGCTCAAATTTCCGCAATAAACGCATTTACCCATCGTTATACTGTAATAAAACGGAGTATAATCAAAATCACAGAAATGCTAGGCTACTTGTAATGCTTTGTGTTCTAATATTAAATCTTAAAGATAGTAAACATACCTGATAAGTTGCAAACGCTACAAAATCTAGAAGAAACAATGAATATACGCTCGTCAAACTACCAAAAGGCACCCGAACACGGCACGCTACAAAATAAAATGGTGTCGATGGCGTCTAATAACTCGACTGAAAGCAGCGTTACCTGAACCTGAGCGTTACACTGGTTTAACCACAGAGGCGCTGGCATCCAATTCTGCCATAGATTTATAGAAGTAAGGACTTTCAAATTGTGACATGAAAAATTTTGGATACCGCATCCATAGTATATATATCAGTGGTGAGCACTCTCATCTACTCTCTGCTTGCATAAAGTTTACAAACGATGTCATACGGTTTTTCCCATCACATAAAATATTTTGTCGTAGGTGAAGATAATTCATTTCATTCTAATATATATATACCAGTATATACATATGTGTAAGTAATTGCATTGGTTTCTATATACTAGAGAATTTATCTGTCATGAATGACACACAATTTGAAAATAACTTTTGAAATTTGTAGTATTAATGAACTAAAAGAAAAACTTGAAAAAGGATTTTGACATCCTTGTATGTAAATACTTCCTATATACACTTGATCAGCTTGATTTATCAAATTATTACAAATATAAAATGATACAGTTGGCAATCATTAATGCTAACATGTTACTTAATTGGAGATCGATTGAAAATAAAATCACGGAGTGTAAATCTTTTGTAAAATAAATGTAACGACTCATCGGTGTACAAAATGCAGGTAGTGCATTTTTCCTGGGGTCTCTTTTTGTATCTGTTATCTACACTTCCAGGTAATTTAGCCAATTTTTTAAATTGCGTAATTGTCAAAACTTATTTACATTTATTTTGTAATTGTGCATATTGTTATAAACAACTTCAATCATTTTATAAGACTCTTCCTGTTACAGTGAATGCTGTTGATTATAACATTACATTGTCTCATGATGGTCCTGTAGTATTAGGTGGGACTATTACATTCAAAGCTGACTTTTTTAAAGAGAATGGTATGAGACCATCGGGTACTTTTAAGTATCAATGGAGAGACGATGCGATACCGTCCCATGAATATGAGGTTAGCACTATTATATATTCTATTGACAGAAATTATTATCCTGAAGACATGCAATGACTCATTCATTCGTTTATGTGTTTTCTTTGTATTAACTTTTTGATACATACAACCATCAATTTTATCATAGAAATATAAAATTTAAATAGACCTATGCAATGTAGGCTATAGATGAATTAACACTAAACGTAATGAGCTATAAAAGTAACAGGCACATGTTGCCTTATAAAAATGACAATTCTTATTGTAATATGTGCTCTAATAATGATATTTATTAAGTCATTTCTTATGACAGGATCTTTATAATTTCAATAATTGCAAAATAAAGTAGTCGTGATAGGTTTAGTATTAATACTATCACTTTTCCAGAAAAAAAACATTTCACTTAAGTTGAAGTAGTTTGCTCGTGGATATAAACAATAAGATTTATAAAATTGTTAATTAATATCGTATATAACCACTTTCTTGTATTTTAGCTTCAAAATTTACTAATCTACTATAATACTTACCAATTAATTTTACCGTGATGTATCTCCATAAGTTTCTTTAGTATGTTTTATAAATGTTTAATGAGAATAATCATGGCATTATAGTGACCATTCAATTATTTCAATGCGTTGATACTCCAACCATAACTTGTGGTATTTTTGGGATCATTATTTTAGTGGAAA